>JASANE010020521.1:0-20592 GCA_030248225.1 Trileptium ribeirensis | reverse complement strand
TTTGCGTTACCGTGTATATAAAATATTCCGTAACAAACTACTAAGCTTCAAATTTTAAAATTTTAGACCTAAAACGATGATAATAGAAGATTGTTCGACACACATTGCGAATTCTGCAGCTACTCTTCCAAAATATGATGTTCGGTGTTGTATTTTGACTAGACTTTTATATTCAATTCCAACAACATAAAATTTTATAAAACTAGTAACCTAAGTATAAAGCGGACTCTATAATATAGGAGGTGCTGCAAGCAAGCAAAGGCTGGCACAGCACAATAACAATCAAACAAATAAACCAACACACAAAAAATCTCAATAGGACAACTAATAACCTAGTTTATTTTTGTTCGACGTCCATTTACCCCTAACAATTTTATCTCGGCTCGGCAGTATTTCATTTTTATTTTGCTTTTGAACAGTTTTGAATTTTAAAATAGTTCCTTATTAGTCATATCGCTTGTCTCAAAGCTTTTATGTAACAGAGTATGTTTAGCCACTGCACAGTAAATTGGAATGGCGCAATACAGCGGCAAACAAAACTTCGCTTACTAATCTAGTTCAGATTGGATGTTCGATCTCGATTTAACCCTAACAATATCACTCGGCTTGGCAGTATTTCATTTTTATTTTTGTTGTTGGGCAGTGTTTTAATTTAAAAATAGTTCTATATTAGACATACCCATTATCTCAAATCCTTTCTGTAACAAAGTGTCTTTAGCCAATGCAAAGTAAATTGAGATGGCGCAATACAGCGCAAACAAATAAAACTTCGCTTATTAATAACCTAGTTCAGATTGGATGTTCGATCTCGATTTACCCCTAATATTTGATTTATACGTTCACGCTGTTTTGCTCTAATTTTTGTTTTTTTTCATAGTGTTTTAAAGGGTTCTTTTACTAGCCAGTGATCGTTTTGCTGAAAATTGATTGAAAGTGTAGCTGTTTTTGTTGCATTAAGATATGCTAGTATCATTTTTAGGTTAGCTGTAGTGCGTTGGCCTGTTTGCAAAAATGCTCACTAATCTCGTTCCTAACATAAACGGTCGATTGGATAGAGTCGTACTTTGTTCTAAAATTGATCATGAATTTTCACTTTGAGGAAACTGAATTTAGAGCTATGTGGAATTTGACAACGCTTAAACTTTGGATGAATATATCAAAATAACAGAAACAATACAAGCGTCCGAGTAACCCAAAATTGCGTCAATTTTGGTGATACAAAATTGATTTTATGCCATTCAACCCTTCTTAACAATATTGTTCGGAAATTACTTCCACATGAAAGGTCATAAACCGAACAAACACCCTCTGTCAGCCCACCTAAGTTAACAAGATGTGCGTTTTGAAAATGGTTTAATTTTCTGATCCAAATATTTTTAATATATTTTTGAACAGAGATCGCATAAGAGATAAGCATCAGTACTATTAAAAGAACCGTGGAGTAAACATTGATTAGATTCTAGTGACTATTAAGATTCTGGCACGAGATTAATTATATTTTAATTACAAAATCTACTTAGGGACTTCCATTTATTCTCGGAAATCTGCAATTTTGGACTTTTATTAAGACTAAATTGGTATTTTAAAATAATGATCATATCTTACAACTAAAATTTTGCATACAATATTTAGTCTACATTGAATTCTTGAATTTTATATTTCATACGTAAAAATGCATTGCTACGGTTATTCATCCAGTTTTTCGTATACGTTCGTTACTTGCAGTATTTTTATATTTGCTACTATCAGTGAAGGTGAGGTTTTAAAAATTCACATATTATTTAAAACTTTAATTACAAACGTCATTTCAGGATAACATAATACAGTGGCTAACAGCGTCAATACTGTTTTGTACTTGCTGGTATGTACAATTTGCTGTTTATACGAAGACCTTTTAAGGTTTCGATCAACTACACAAAGGCATCGCCGAAAAACAAACTGGGCCCAATCCCAATGTCTAAACGATAGTAAAATATAGCGTAACAATATGTAACGTATCAATATACAAACTTAGTACATTCGTTAATCAGTTCCAGTATGGTGTATTCAAATCAATGAACGTATCTTTTTGCGATTCAATGGATATCCACTTATTGAAATGAACCAAGCTTAGCGAGGGGCGTTTCAACTGGGAACACCGAAGGAAAAATCGTGAAAATTTTTTTGGTCTGTCCCTGTCGTTCATAACTCAATTTCTAAAGCACGAATTTCGATAAATTTGGTTTGTTCGATGGCAATAATGACGATGAAGTGCCCTTTAGGTAGAACGCGAACATGTCCAAACTCATCTTCCTGATCAAATTGACAAAATCAGGTTTTAAAGGTTCTTTGTAACATCTAGCCATATTGGCACCAGCGTTTCGCAGACCACATCTCGTGACACGGGCTGCGTTTCGAAAAATAGAGACCATCATTCACAATTAGCTCACCGAGATCTACAACTTTGCTGTTAGCGACTTTTTTGAGGGAGCACTCCATGACCGCTGCGGGCCCAAATATTGTTCGCCGATCCCTTGACAGAAATAGCGATTTTTCAAATTTTGCGTAGTTATTGCTTGTTTTACTTTACAATCATTACCTATCAGGTTACGTAGCACGCTGAATGCAATAATTTTACTATCTAGAAGCCAGCTTGGGTATATTATACCTTTTCATGGGGTTTCAGGTGTTTTACGGTCGACGAACCTCATTTCCAAAATGTAGTGCGTTTTCATTTGTCTCGTTATGTATTGGTGTGTAGGGCAAAATGAATTTTTTGTATATAGGCATTTTTGAAAGCTGAATAAAATGATTTGGTTATTTAGAGTCCAGTGTGTATATTTCATGCCTTTCATGGGTTTTCAATGTGTTTAGGGTGAGTTAACACGATTTGTAGAATATAGTCATCTTCCGTTATTTGGTTACACATTGCGTAAAGGTGATCAAAAATTATCTACGTAGGTATTCTGGTAGGCCGAATACGATGGTTTGCTTATCTAGAGTGCAGCGCGAGTATCTTATGCTTTTCAGACGTTTTAATAGGGTTTAAGACCAATCAACCCGATTTCCAAACTATAGTCGGTCTTCAGTTGTTTGATACATGGCATCAAAAATAATCTATATAGAGGTTTTTCGGTATGCTGAATGCGATGTTTTGGTTATATGTACCAGTACAAATACTTGATGTTTTGTCAGTTTATTAGTGGGTTTAGGGTACAAGAGGTTTTAGGGTAGCATAAATATCAAACACAGCCTATTACATGTGATTAAATAAAATAACTTAAAAATGAAACCACAGTCGCCCCGTTTCAGCCTCGCTTGCGAGATACTATATATAACGAAAGAACGTTCATCAGTATGTATGTCCGCACAAACAGCATAAAAAGATATTTAAACAAGTGGGTAAACCCAGAAATTGTTTTCCATATGTATAAAGCAGCAGAAAGCAAATAAGTTATTGTATTCAAGTATTCAATTTGAAGCATTTGCGTTTGGAAGCTAGCTATGTAGCTTTCACTACCAATTTTTATTATGTGGTCACGAATTCGTACTCTGCTTCTTACGTAGAAATTCTGCAATTGCACAATAGCAAAACTTTAGTAGGGAAAAGATGATATGCCGATTTCCGAAAAGAAATTTTCGAAACTGCGAAACATTTCCGTAACCTCGTGAAGTTTAGTCTGCATTTGATAATTTTATGAATTTACACGTAATATGTTATTTTTCTTGTTTACGTATGAGTTACAGCATGTAAGTGGTACCTGATTTGCTTAGCTTAGTATATTTTAACTTTTACAGCGTCAGTAACTGTGACAAATTGCATGATATATAGTAAAGAACATATAATTAAATCTTTTGGGAGGGATCAACTACGGTAATATTTAAATATTTCAAATATGTTGATCAATTTAGCTCAGCATGTCTGTAACATTTTCATGATCGGCTTAGCTTGATTTAGCTTAGACCAATACAAACAAACCACTTTGTCTGAAAACTTATCGTGTATGGAGTATGGATGAATTATATAAGATTAAGTATTTGTCTTCTTAAAAGAAGCGCGTCACAGCATTTATAAGATTGTAGAGCTCCTCGAGAGTCTCATCTTTGTTTAATACTTTTGCAGAACGCAGGAAAATCGCAAAACAAGAGTCGGCTATAGACTGGAGTTAACCTAAGTGTACATCGTTCGGAAAGTTGTTTCGGAAAATTTAATTGTGGTCACCTTGTCAGTTGCAATTTATATCGTGCTTGATATTCTTGTAGATACAGTCATCTGTAGTTATTATGACCAAGTGGGTTAGGTACATCTTGGTCGCAATGTTTGTGGACAACGGTTTCGAAAATATTATGCCAGATATGCCGTCAAAAGCGTTTCTTGTGATCCTGTGACCCATCCCTTCTGTAAAATCACTGGATTCAAACGTAGGAGCAGACATAATAATAATACAGGACTTGTAAAGTATCATATTTACTATGTTAGTACGTATATAAATATTAGTGTAAACGCTTTTGAGTACATCTTATATTTGTTAAGATTGAGTCTTTGTGAAAATGCAAACATGGTAACATGGCATTCGCAAACATCGCGATGGAGCTCCTCATAATAACACTGCCTGAGAAACTATATCCACGACTGGCAAAATATTGGTAATAATATTACAATCTAAAGCTTAGCTTGTGTTTACAAATACAAGCTGTATTAAAACGACATTAATCTTATGTACGAAACGAAATGTTTACTACAACACTAATAAATATTTCATTTTCCTTTAGGAAAATGGTAAACATAATGATCTAAATTTGAATGAACTCGATTTTTTAAAAGCAGAAATATTTCGCCTTAAATATGTAGAAAGAAGCTGGGAAACTTTGCCGCAGGCCAATGTGTGGACACAAGCGGTCGGATTAGTAAAGCAAATCATACAGATGCAACTGAACTGTACGACTGTGTATATTATGCACAGACTGACAAAACGATGAAATCAATGTCACAGCCTGACGGCTGTGACAAAAACCTGTATATAGGTAAAGATTATAAAGATTTGGAATGGAAATATTCCAAATAATCTACTATAGCATTAAACTATAAATTCGCCTCAGTGATAGGTTACAGAATGTTAGTTGGTTTACCATTATGCTGGTTTATACCGAATTCACAAAATGTGTTGTTTTAAATGTTTTGATATATAACTAAAGGTTGCGGTCCATTTGAAGAATACATATTTCCCAAACTGTGCGAACGGACTTGTGGCAATCCAGAAGCCCATTGTTCACCGAAATTTGATAAGTCAAAGGCTGGTCCCGGCTGCCAATGCAAACGAGGCTTCGTTCGCAGACGTCCGCCATGGTCTGATTGTATCCCGAAAGAAATATGTGACGAGATTAAAGTAATCGATGAACGTAAGTGGTAGGAATATCAAAGCTTTTTCGTCTTTCATGTAAATTAGGCATAATTTTTTTTACATTACTTTTATCAATAACGTCGCATATTTTAGTATTGTTTATTAACAATTTCTCTCTTTTACCTCCCACTTTCATCAATATAACTTCTCATTTCGTGTATAAATTGTTGATATATCCAATAGCACATTATAGCGCTCCGTTAGAAATGGTGCTATCACAGATTATGTGTGAAGAAATGGAAACCGTTTACGTGTCACACTAAGATCCGCTTATGTATAAAACCGTGAAAATAACAATGATGAATTCGTAATGCTTAAAATATTGCTCTCAGGATATTCTTAGCCGCCAAGAGAAACATTTAACTTAAAAGTGTTGTTTTTGTTTTATGAACTTAAATAATGAGGCGCTTCGAACAGCGAAGTCCCAGCTGCCATAAAAAATGGATTTCAATGGATCTTCTTTATAAAAACAAAAAGGGCAAGTACAATAGCTATATAATACTAGATCTTCGAACCCTATATATGGAATGCAAACAACTATGCATTAACCGTCACAAGATATGATTCAGAAACCAATGAAAAATTCGTTTCGACCGTCGGCTGTCGCACTTTTACTTAGGACATAGGCAAAGGTAGTTGAAAGCACAGCACAACTAGACTACCACGTCTTTCGTCAAAAAACATTATTATGGGTTATCCTTCTTTTGTATAAAGTAGTGTATTTTATATACAAACAGCGTATTTTATCGAATTTAGTGCATTACAAACAAGACTGCAGTAACGAGATATAATACGATATCTTTGAACCCTATCTATGGAATGCAAACAGCTGTGCATTAACCGGCATAAGATATGATTCAGAAACCAATGACCCTCAGCTTTTGCAAATTTAGCTAGGACATAGCCAAAGGTAGTTGAAAGCACAAATAGGCAAAGCAGTAGATTTAATATAAAAACTGCGTAGTTTCTCTAATTTAGTGCATTCTCTATTGCAATAAAGCAAAAACAAGTCTGCAATAGGAATATGGTGCAACATAGTGCCTTTTGGCACTAGGGCATTGATTTTTACGTATTTAAATCAATGTTTGTTCAGTAATATTCGTTCCGATATAGTGCATTTTCCCGTCGCCATGCACGGATAAAATACATAGTTGAAAATTGTGCAGTCTCCTCCAACATTATACTATGTCCATTTACATTTCAATGGAAAAAGGTAGTCTCTATCACATGTTTATGGTAGGCACTGCATGCCATTGGTCACATAAAATTCACTAGAATTTCCTTCTCTACTACTTCTTACTTCTTACTCTACCACTACTTCCTTCTCCGACAACGTAGTGTCAAATCAATTTAAATTAGTATTATTTGAGAGACAAATCTAAATATTCAACGGGCAAATGCTTACATACCAATAATTATTATTGGCTTGAACTCTGCATTAACTAGGTTTTATAATTTCTTAGATAGTTACACCATGTGTCGATGTTACTAGACCCTGCTAAAGAGTGTGACACTCATCAGATTTTTAATATTATTGTCGAAGTACATCGTTGTTGTTTTGGTGTTAAAAGAGTTTATCACGCACGTGATTGATCATAAATATGATCCATCACCATGGCCTTAAACTACCCATTTAATTCCCAAGGTGCTTGTGCCATCAGCTTGGAAGCCGCCATATTTTAGGACCACCAAATTTAGATACCCCCAGGTTCTTTACCATTTTTTGTCGTAAACCTGTGGGGATTGGGAAACGGGGAAGGGTGATGGTTCAAAGATAAACGCGACGTACTACGTGCGAAAAATATCACTCTTAGCAGAGAAGACTGTCATCGACTCCCAGGTCAAACTGTGCAAGATATTGCCTGTTAACATGTCATGACCAAATTTACAGAATTCCGTTAGTCGTACAGTATGCATCCAAACAAGGTACACAGAAAATACTTATGCACAATATATTCGGCATAGCTATATGCTTAATAAAACTCTAGCTTAATTATGCTTAGTTTTAAACACAATGCTGTTATTGCAAACTTTTAGTACAATTTGGTGCTTAATATTAAGCTTTATTATGCTAACTAATATCTAAGCATAATTATGCTAAATAATTTTTAAAGTCGCAAAAACAAAGCTAAAAAGTTACATGTTTAGCAATATTATGATTAAATTTATAGTGATATACTATCACTCTTAGCAGAGACGACTGTCATCGACTCGCAGGTCAAACTGTGTAAGATATTGCCTGTTAACATGTCATGACCAATTTTGCAGAATTCCGTTAGTCGTACAGTATGCATCCAAACAAGGTACACAGAAAATACTTATGCACAATATATTCGGCATAGCTATATGCTTAATAAAACTCTAGCTTAATTATGCTTAATTTTAAACACAATGCTGCTATTGCAAACTTTTAGTACAATTTGGTTCTTAATATTAAGCTTTATTAATGCTAACTAATATCTAAGCATAATTACGTTAAATAATTGTTAAAGTCGCAAAAACAAGGCTAAAAAGTAACATGTTTAGCAATATTATGATTAAATTTATAGTTATAAACATAAGTTTTCTAAATATTAAACTTAATTTACGTTAAAAATTTTAGGTCTCATTTAGCATAATTTTGCTGCATAATTAGCATAGTTATACTGAAAAGCTTGCATAAGTTCCAATTTAATATTTAGGAATGCTTAAGGAATGTATTATATTTAGTGTAGTAATGCTTAAAAATAGCATCTATAATATTGCTAAATATCCAGCATCAACATGTTGGGTGTGTATGTATTAGTCTTAAACATATTGATTTTATGTGTGCATTCGGTTACAAAATGGATATTTATAGTTTGCTGTAAAGAGGGTATAATATTCCATACAAAATTGGTGAAAACCCTCGAAATACTACAGCTAAATGTTCACATCAATGCCGTCTTTATAAACAAGACCTATATTGCGCGCACAGTGTCGATTAAATACAGGTAGCCATTTTTCTCTATAAACTAGATAGTAGGAGTTACTATTACTTGAAGAAAAATTTACTGGTGCGCCACTTTTGATGCCCAGAATTTGGTGAAGTTATGGTAACATGATTTCTAATCTAGTGCAGCATGACATTTTTCCGACTATTAGTCCCGCAATATAACATCAGCAATTAGTTTATGGGTGTAGGGTGTGTAAAAACGCAAAGCTAAGCAGTAAGAGCAAATCAAATTTTCAGCAGTTGTAAAAATCAAGATTTTCAATCATTTTGTATTCCACTAGGTTGCGGAATCAACGAAGAATTTTTGCTGGACAAAGGCTGTGTAAAATCGTGTGATATGCTGCATACGGAGAATCATCGGTGCCCTAAGCTGCCTGGGTGCAACTGCAAGAATGGATTTGCATGGGGCGTAGATAGAACTTCGAAAATTAGACAATGCATTCCTGTAGCTGATTGTGGTGCGTTGTCCAGATAGATATATTATTATGTGAAAGATTTGTGTAGTTATAAAAAATATAAAACGGATTACAATATGCGTCAGTTTTACAATATGATGATCCATCTACGTATTTATTAGACTTGTAAGAATTGATGATAAAAACATTGCTAAACAAATTTTAAAATCGTTTATCAAATTATTAGCTTCGAAATAGAATTTTAGAAAAACAATTTCTCAATATTTTGTAACAAGTGGAGGTTCACTGGGGAAGTAAATAATTTAGCAATGACACATAAATCAAACCAAGCCCGGATTTTAGCTGAATGGTACGACTTATAAGACAACCTTTTTGTACCCGGGTAACAGTAACGTCAAGCTGCCAACCTCCTCAATTTAGAGAAGAATCAATTCAATCCATAAATGATGTTTATGTGCGTATAAAACGTTCGATAAAATTCTTGAACGATCGATACATTGCATGCTAATATTCGAAGAAGTGGTTAGACACGAAACAAACGACCTCAATGGCACTAGGCAGTCGGTACACTGAGAACATTCAAGCTCTGTTTACTTACTGCTTAAACTAAACGTTGTTAAATATGATACACATAACCACGCTGGTAGTTTTCAAAACCTCAGTCGAATGGCACTAATACCTAGCCGATCGGTTCACATAAGATACAGCAAGCTCATCAGGAAATCGCACGTAATTGTGTTCTTATAAGTGCTCGCAGCTAGTAAATTCATGAAGCACATTATGGCAATATTTTACTTTGCTCGTCAATGCGGCTGAATTTATATATGTTTAAAAATTATACATTTCTTTGACAATGCAAAAATTTAGAAAATTTTCTGTGCATCCAGTAGTATATTCAAAAAAAGTACAAAATTTTTAAATGTTTAAAAAATTTTAAAAACTCGTGCCAGTGATCAGAGCATATTATCGGGATCACAAAGGTATAAAAATTCTCACTGTGTCACGTTTTTAACCGAGCTTGCTAAAACTAAAGGAAAACACACAATCTTTTCTACTATACTGTGGCTATTTAGACGAGTGTTCATTCTGGCCAAGCATATAAACAATGGGTTGAGCTGCTATTTCATCAGATATCGTTAATTGTAGAGTTATAGTCTACACGAACTAAGCGGTAGTCAATTGTGAGATATTCTAACAGTGGTATCATTAATGCCTAGACAGTTTTGTCCTCATGACAGTACCACATTTTGGGTTGTTATACAAGCAATATTTTAAGATAAAAGTAGCATTTTTGTTATTAACCTTTTTACAATCCAAAAATATTTGTCTATTTGTCTTGTGTAGTTTAGAACTGACCGATGAAGAAGTACAAGCAAACCCAGCCACTGGTGTTTTCGCCGAATTAACGTCTACTTCATCGTTAGCTAATACGACTTTAGGTAACATGTTTTGTTCAGCAACCTGAGTTATTTCTTGCAGCAGAGGCGAGAAAGAGCACTATAGACATTATGGCAGGCTCGACTCGGCGGTAGAGCCGAGTCAAGCCGAGCTTAGAGCCTAAATTCTTACCTCTATCTTATGATGCCTATGGACCAGTCCAGACCGAGCTTGATTTGATGAGGACGGGACCGACCCACCCATAATTAACAAGAATCTGAATAGATCAAATATAAAATTTAATGGTTTAACCCTTTGTAAGTTGTTTTAATCTTTTGCTTGCACTGTAAGCGTTTCGTTTTAAGACACACTATTGTCACTAACATAACAATCTTTAACTTTAGATTAACAACAACAATCTCTGAATGAGACTAACAGCAATGTCAAAGAACTTATTACACTTATCATATATATCTACCTAAGATAATAGTCCTGAATTTACAAAGATGTTCAAACGCCATTGCTGGCCGGCTAGAATAAAACGTCTGTTGCGTTGATTAGTTTACTTACTATCAATGACAATTTAGTTTGTCAGCCAGGGGCATACATGAGCTAATATTTGGTTAACAGTATCTATTCGGTAAAGGACTAAGGTCATGAAAAGTAGACACATCTAAGTATGAGCTTTCGCTGCAGTGAGAGTATATATACTTAGTTTATTGCAGTGCAGTTACATTTCATAATTTAAATTTTATATTCACTACATTAAATAATCTCATGGTGAATTCAGTATGCCTCAAAGAGAAACATCGGCAAAAAGCCAAAAACGCTACATAGCAGATGTTGCTATTCTTATTGAAAGCTGATTCCGTTGAAAGATTCCACGAATTCTTAGTATTATCCCAACACTGAGATGCTAATATATTATTAAGATTAGATCAAAACGTATGCCTTACAGCGTAAGATGTCTGCCAAGGTCGTCTTCCAGAGACGCACTTCTTCGCACGGCTCCAATCATTCGTTATTGTATTGTTATAATTTTACAGGCTCTACCGATGTGAATAGTCGATCGTGCACTGGTGTCAATGAAGAATGGACCGAATGTACATCGTCATCATGTCGTCCTTCATGCTCGAACCCTAGTCCATCAGTGTGTACTGCGGACTGTTTCCGAGGTTGTGTTTGCAAATCAGGCTATTTTCGAGCCGGCGAGCCGAATGATCCTCATAGCGGTGCATGCGTGGCAGCTGCTTGGTGTACACCACGCGGAAGTAAACTATATTCAGTTTTATTAATATGTATAGTCATTTTTTATTCCCATATAATCGATGCTGAGAAATATTCACGTTGTAATACACTCATAGAATATAAAACATTTTACAGCTAAACTACAAATTTTAAATCAACTCGACGGTTAATGCTACGATTAATGTGTAAAAGTATTTGCAGTTACATCTAATTTGTTTTTAAATCTAGGGCTTACCTTCGCAGACCTTGCTCTGGGTTACGACTGTTCGTATTGGTATAGAATTAAAAAAATTACTACTTAATTTTTAAACGCAGAAGTCTGGATCAACCCGGTCGAGTCTATATCACTGCGGAAACAACTAGAATTATATTCATCCAACTGTTCCTGAGCTATAATTATTGTTGTAATAAAACTCAACATTAGTGCACTGACCGAGAAACAGTAATCTAGCTTACGGAAAATGATGTTATTTAGTAATGAAAATAAATTTTATCGTTTGGTTTTGGGTGAAAGTTTTTGAAAACAGTATTGATCTCATACAGTTCACATTGAACACTATTTATATCATAGGTCTCCATAGGGGAATAGATTTTACTCGCTAAAGGTCTGGTGTCAAGCCGAATCTGCCTCCGCGCGAAGGCCCCACCCCCGCTTTTCGCCGCGCCGAGTGTCGAAGGTGTGTGGAGAACTTTAACAAAATTGGCAAAAATGGGGCGAAAATTGGTAAATATTGGAGTAATTTTGGCAACAAATATGGAAAATTAGGAGAAATTTTTTGCAAATTGGCAAAAATTGATAAAAATTTTTGAAAAATTAGGAACATTTTGAGTTCCTAAAATATCAATAATTTATCCCCCTGCCATCGGTGTATGGTCTCTCCCTATAAACTCTACACGAGAACATCTACCCCTCTAAATCGATATATCTTCGACACCTTTGCTTAACATGATCATGCTGAGGTTATAAATGTTTACGATAATGCATATTAACGCAGATGGTATGGCGTTTGCGTCTGTCTCATAAACTGTAACATTATAGAATACATGGGCGACCTAGACCCCTCAAACCTGTAGCTCGTATTGATAAAGTAGTATTATATATATAGGCGGCGTACGCTTCTCAATGTTGTTGCTCGATATGACAAAAATAGCTAATAATTTATTACGAAGTAACAAACCACGATCAGCTCACACTTCAGCATGGAAGCGTTAACGCAACTGTGAGGATCTCTAAACGCAGTCAAACTACACAGAAATGACTACTTGGAGTGTTATCTTCCTCACAGCATGGTTGGATAAAATTTAGTATTAAAACTTTAAATAGAATCACGTTGTTGTACACCATTACTGTACTTTGTGTGGGACTTACGTTGCATGAATCGGCTGAAATTTTAAACCACTAGCTGTAACAAATCATGCTAGAAGTTGACGTATATAAAATATTGTAGACACATTTTCAGGTTGTCACAAGCAGGCTTTAATAACACTTGGACGCCAAATCTGGCGTTTACCTATTGCACTATAGATGACTATATATTATGTCGGTATGGGTACCAGGTAGTAACTGGAATTTCGTTTACGACTAAATTCTGGCTAAAATTCCAGTGCATGGCGAATTTTGCCCTACCATAGCCGAAGTTTGTTAATCAGTTAGGGAAACAAAATTGCTACATTATTGTTTATCCTAATTGTATGATAAAAAAATGAAATTTCTGTCACCGTCTTCCTTTAAGCATCTTTGATTATTTTTTTATTTTCCCAGCGGCCATTCCGCGTTTAAACAGTTTATAAAGTACAACAAAATAATCCTACTTGATGAGACCTAGTATTTGTAATTTTTGAAGTGTTTTTAACATCAGAATTTGTTAGTTAATCTATCTTTTAAGTTACGGCCTAATGGCTCTAACTTAGCATCTGAAAAACGTTTACAACTGTCAACTGCATTTTTAGTTAATCGCAAGATACGTGATAAAATGACAGTGTGTATTCTGATCCAGAGTTTAGCTGGACTGACGAAGGCAATCACATGAATTGTGAAAAATTTGAAAGTGTTGGGTTTGTTGTTTTGTGTATTTCACGTTGCCAAATTCACGGCTATTTCCAAGAGGATTTTTTCTCCGATCATGTAGTAATTACTCATACTAACTTGATGTTAATATACAATGCTTGATCCAAATATATAAAATTTATATCAATCACAAATTTAAGAATTGCGCAGAGAAAGCTGTTAATATCGCAGATCCGCAATACATAGCCAATTAACTGTTCTCCCTGTTGGTGCAACCGCTTTCATCATATCCAGCTACACTAAAGATATATAGAACCAGTCTAGTCTTCAAAAATACGATGAACAAGTATTGGGTTTGAGCCTGACAAATTGTAGTTAAGCCTGTAGCCTTATTCGTCTGATATCCCAAAAGTATTATCACTTCCTTTTCAGATTTGTTCTTCAGTGCAGATCATATGCAGTTGTTGAACCTTGCTCAATCTTCATGCACAACAAATTCATATGGAATTTGAGCGGAAAATAAATATTGGTTCAAAAATATGTTTCTTCAAAATTTATTTTTTATAGCTTAACAATGAGTTCTGAGGTTAGCGTAATGTTTAAAATATTAGTTAGCCTGATATCTGGTTTTAGTCGATAACGGTTATGCTTTTCATTATTATATATACATCTTCAAATAATTTTTCTTTTATTTGAATTTCGGACCCCGACGATTATTTAAAAAAAACATGCCGATAAAATTTGTTTAATGCGTGAACATAAAAGTTGACATCATAATTTAGATTATTTTCGCAATAAATTTAATCAATTTAGATTAATCTTGAAACTTAAATCTTTTTATCCTTTGTTTGCAGAAAATTATGTGTGCGATAAGTACCGTATCCAACTTAATATATATTTTCAGAACAACTTTTGATCCGTCTATTATTTTTACGGTAAAGCGCTGTAGTGGTTTGTTCAGTCTGGCAACATCTTTTTGCTAAGTGCGACGAATTGGAGATCGTGACGGTTCATTAGCTGCCTATTTAATACACGGTTTCCAAACATTTTTCGTGGTGATTATAGGCGTGAATTAGTAAGTGAAATTTTAAATATATCGAATAAAATAAAAGAGAAAAGTTGCGTTTCTACAAATGGGTCGACAATGACTGCCACCTCCTGATGCCGCAAAACATCGTATAGGTTAATTCACACAGGATGCGTGCATTCTGTATGGATTACATTATGACATAAATATCTTCTAAACAACGTTATGGTTGAAATTGTCGCTTTGTAAAACTTTATCAGTTGTTTTGGTTCTTTCCGCATTATAGCTCCCATCGATGATTCAGCGCTGGCTACCGTCTACATGCTAATGTAGATATTTTCGGGTATAACAAGCTGTAGGCATTCTTTTATAGTAGAACAGCTTACATAATATATACTGACATTCAAATATAAGTCTGCTTCCGATTATAAGTTCACGGATATACGTGTCTATAGGCGTGGATTTGTTTGCGTGCATATATATTTGTTTATGGCATCAGTACATGCAGGTAAATATACTTATGTATTTGTGTGTACACCTGCTCATGTGGTTGGTTGTTAAACTCTAATATCGGTTGTAGTTTTGTAACAGGTTTAAAATCCTTGTTTTTTGATTTCTCGGGAGTTGCTAAAAGTTGGAGAAATAGACCGCTGAGAGTGGTGGAAAACATCAAAAATCATAAATTTTAATAACTGGCATAGAAATTCACGAAGGTCTTTTTATCTTAAGATAAGTTTACTAAATGTCAAACCAACAGAATGGTTGGTACTGATTTAACAAAAATGTCAGGTAAAAATAACTTTTTCTGTTCCATACAGTACGGCTGGTAAACATCAAAAAACGTGATTGTGGTAGGTTTCTAATAATAACTAGAAGCCTGGTAGTTTTGCAGTTACAATCAGCCAAGATGTTGCACAAATTCTAAGAATAATACCCAGTCATTTAGGATTTCCCAGACAGCTCGGTGGGTACAAAAGATTAAGTCAGGCACTGACCAGAGCTCAGTCTCAAAGTGCCAATCTACTGGTAAGTGTTCACTTTATTCTTACGACCAAGCGGTCTTCTCTATAACTTAACCAATTTGCGAGCGAACACGTTGGTGCTTCTATACAGCGTTGTTGACTGAGTTGTACGTATCTGAGAGCACATTGGTGCTTGTATGCTTGAAAGCACATTAGTACTTCATCTATAATTGACTTCGAGAGCGCATTAGTGCTCCAATTGCATTGTGTCTTGAGAGCACATCGGTGCTCCAGCTGAGTACTCTTGAGAACAGATCGGTGCTCCAGTTGCAAGCTTGCGAGAGCACGTTGGTGCTTCAGTTTGAGCATATTTTGAGAGCACACTGGTGCTCCACTTCTGAACCTAGCCTCTGTGGAACTCAGTCTGCAGTGTTGTTGCGAGAGCACGCTGGTGCTCCGGTATTGCGTATACGTGTATTCAATCTAAGGCTAGGACTTGGATCTTACGATCCCTCTTCTTAACTCAATGAATACTAATATACGTATACGGCTTTGTGAGCGAAAATTTACTTGGGTTTGTGAGTATTTAGTGTTTGTGTGTCATATATATTATATATTCATATTTGCTAAGGATAGGCATTGGATCTTACGATCCCTCTTCGTATCTCAATCAATTCATATATACTTATACATTTATTTTGTTTGTAGTGTGTTGTCGTTGTATAATTGGTAACGTAGTAACGAGCGTTCCCTTAGGTCCTGAGTGCTACTTGCGCGGTTAATTAAATCTATTGACACTACCGATTGAGATTACATTGGCCTTTCAGTACATTCATTTGCCTTTCCTTCTTCACATACACACGTTTTAGTTAACGACCAAATCTAACATCGTTACAGTATGCTTATACCAACTCTATGCAGAATGCGATACATTCGATACGTGTAAGATGCGAACACATTAGATTATATATCGTGCTTGGAATAGAAAATTTTAACGCGATTCTGTGAGCGTTAATGAATTGGTTTTCTATCCGAATAATCGTTGTTCGAGGGCTGAAAATTGGAATTTGTGATGAGAAAAATGAGTTACGGTTAATGAGTTAATTTGGTACGTATTCCAATGAACGCAGATATCCGAAATCTGAAAATGCGAGCGTAAGCAAGTTTTGCGACAACTAATCCGCAGAGGAAACATATTCAAGACAATTCTCACAATCATAGTCTTTGGTTACAAATAAAAGGGCGCTCCGCAGTTTAAGAATATGAGATTTATGTTTTCAAGTGTTTTCTTATAATTGGTTGGAGGGTGATTGGGGTAGGATTTGTACACAATCACCAGGAGAAGGGAAGAACGTCGACCTATCTGGCACCTTTTTGGCTACGTGCCTGAATCATGATCTGTGGTACTCTGCTTAGTTTACCTTAAGCTGTTCGCTGTACGAGATGGCACGCTTCCATTAGTGTAATTGGATCTAAATTTATTGTTTTCCTTTGGTCTGGTCCAAGACCTTGCAAATTATTTACGAGTTAAACAGTTTTAAGAATAATTTTTATAATATATGATTTATCGCTACCTAGATATTATTATTACTATTGCCGTTATGGGAAAGAACGACCGTAAAATGTTTCTTATGGTAAAAATTATGAGCTAATTTGTAATAAATTGTCAAACTTTGGCCTAATTTTTAGCAATACTATAACCTTCCGCAGAATATATATTTATTTTTACAGATTTAAATGCATATTTCCCGACCAACATGGCATTCTGCCGCTGAATAGAGTAAAAAAATCTTAGAAAAACACTGTTCAAAAACATTATGTATTCTTGGTGTAGATTATCTCTTCGTTTTTTGCTATTTAAAGGTATTTTGTTAGTAAGCAAGGAATTAAATTCGTTTCACGATCCTTATTTCTGCATATAGCCAACTAAACAACTACAGCACATTAACTGTTAAGCTACAGTACAATAATCATCTCCTCGATTAGAGACTGCTTAAAAGTATCCTGTAGTTAATCACGGAATTTATTTCGTTTACTATTGCTCGACACTTCTTACTTAACATGTCTACCGTAAGACTTCTTGCAGTATAGTATTCAGTATCGATATACAAAGCGATCATGAGCCTTTAGCATAAGGTTCTTATATAAGGTTATACTAAGCCTTTTACTATGTCTGGGGATACCGCCCGAATCTACCTTTCACACTAAGTTGTTATTTTGTAAAGATGTTAAGTTATATAATTGTCCGCACAACATGTAATGCAGTAGCATATTAAGTAAAGGAGTTCCAGAGCGCTCTAAATATGACCAACTATACCAACTCCAATCATAAATAATAATTCCTGCTAGTCTGCCGTTCAATAACCATCTCTCAGTGTACAAGCTGTATATGTATCTTTTAAGCACCGAATTTATCCCTTTAACTCCTGTGGCTATTCGTCAACAGCCAATTAAATTTCTAAATGTTCGAGGAGCCCGAAACAGCTCAATATATATTGAACATTACTTTCACCCGAGCGATCAGGTTTCGATACCTTGCAGTAACCAATATTTGTTCAACGGTACTCGAAACGCCAATTAACTCGGGCATAACGGGCTAATTCGTTACCTGGTCCCTTTATATAACTAGCCAGTTATCACAACGATACAAGTTGTACTAAATGGCGTTGTCTGCTCGGTAATTGTAACAACAATCATGTCTCCGTTTTACACGGTATTTAAATGTATGTTTTGAGTAAGCGCGGAATTCAATTCGCCTCCCGATCCCTCCGTATAGCCGACAAGCCAACTGAAACATTATTAGTTCCAAATAATATTGCCTGGTAGGTTACCGTGAAATAAAATATCTCTCCGTAGTCGTGTTAGTATTTCAACAATATAAACTTTGTGTTTGCAATATGTAAATGAACCAAGAACAATAACATACAATAATATAATGTTTTCAACGATAAAAATTTTTATTCAGTAATTTCCAATATGGAAGTCACCGTACGGTGTCTGCCACACTGTCACTATACTATACAGTGTCCGCCACACTGTCATGATAAATAAATAGGATTCCCGCGGCACTTTACTGCCAAGATGCAGTAGCTAAGGGTGTGCCTGACACCCTCATATTTTGTATATGGTATGGGTGTCGCTGTCACTGTCTTTACGGAATAGCTGATACACTACAGGGGGAGTTCCAACTGGTGGGCATTAGAACGTGAGTCCGCATTACAAACACAACATGACAAACACTTGATCCACGACTCGTTCCCAGTTGCCAATGAGTTATAAAGGGTTAACAGAATATGATTTGTTTCCACTGATCAAATCCGACCATTTATACATTTTTCTTCAGGTAATGCAGTTTGCGTATGAGGAATTTGAGCAATCCATTAGAAACACAACATGACAATAACACTTGTTTTACTAATCGTTCCCAGTTGCCAATGAGTGATAAAGGGTTAACAAAATATGTTCTGTTTCCAGTGTTTATCAAATCAGAAGATTTATGCATTTTTCTACAGGAGAGCAGTTTGCGTATACAGTGTTTTAGCAATCATTTATAAACACAACATGACAAAAACACTTGTTCCGCGAATCGTTCCCAGTTGCCAATGAGTGATAAAGGATTAAAGAATATGTTTTGTCTCCAGCGTTTATCAAATCCTACCATTTATGCATTTTTCAAATAGGTGCAGTTTGCAACTGCAGCTAATTTTAGCAATCCTTTATAACACAACATGACAAAACACTCGTTCCTCGAATCGTTCCCAGTTGCCTATGAGTGATAAAGGATTAAAGAAGATGTTTCGTCTGCCGTGTTTATCAAATCCGACCATTTATGCATTTTTTGACGGAGCGCAGTTTGCGTATGCAGTGTTTAATTAATCATTTATAAACACAGCATGACAAAACGCTTGTTCCTCTAATCGTTTGTATTTGCTGACGAGCCAGAAGCAATTAAAGAATATGTTTTGTCTCCTGTGTTTATCAAATCCGACCATTTATGCATTTTTCTACAGGAGCGCAGTTTGCGTATGCAGTGTTTTACAATTCCTTTACAAACAAAGCAGGTCGACTATAGAATGGTTAATATAAAAAAGCATTGTGAAATTCTTAAACTCATATATGTTAAGGCGATGTTTTATATGCTCAAACTTTTTGCTTAATTTTAAAGCTCAAAATTTGAGCTCAAATTTGATCAAATTTTGATCAAAATTTGACGGTGATTTTTATAGAATATTTGCGATGTTTCAAAATTTGAGATCAAAATTTGAGTTAAAATTTTTCGGGTAATACATCTCGTCGATGATTGGCTGCAGGAATATCGTTGAAAAGTTTGAACGATGTTCACAGGTTCAAACTTACCAAAAATGCAAAAAAGATGCTTTCAAATTTTGTTCAAAATTTAATCAAAATTTGAGCAAAAAGTTTGAGTGTGTGAACACGCCCTTACTTTGATAAACGCAAACCATTACTCTTATTGTTGAAGCTGATTAACTCAATTCAGTTATTATCTATAATTTTAGAATTCTCACTAGCTGGAATAAAGTATAAGGATTCAAAAATCGCCCGTAACATGTTTTGCATATGTGGTGTTAGAATATTTACTGAACTTAATCTTCGAAGTATTTATTGAAATTGATAAATTGACTAAAAATTCACGCAGTCTATTCACAGTTTATCACGCAATCTACTTAGAAAAATGACATTTTTAAATACATCGGTACAGTTGAGATGAGACGTTTTTTTCAGTTCCAGATAAAATTAATTGATACAGTTATTATTTGTCAATATTTCATTAGGTATCCCAAACCAATTTTAGAGTTGTTCTTTGTTACTTCAGCCGCGCACTTTTGTTATGTTTTTTTGACTAATAAATATTTCAGAAAAAGAATTAAACGACTTATTGAATTTTGGACAAATTTGTGTGATTTGTATTTCGCTTTACGAATGTTGAATTATATTAGTACGAAATGGACTTTAAATATACTTATTTTAGTTACAATTTTTGCGGTTCTTCGCAAAAGAATACTTCAAGCAACGAGCTCACAATTGCTTGGGATACGCTCAATTTACTCCAACTACCTCTTGGTTTTTATTGCTTTAAATTCGATAAAAATACACAATTTTTGTACCAAATCCACAGCCTCATTGAAAAGAAGCATAACCTAGAAGATTTATTTCCGCAAAGATCACTTTGTTGTGATC
>JASANE010020520.1:0-32125 GCA_030248225.1 Trileptium ribeirensis | reverse complement strand
TGTTTTCCGTAACAAGGGTATGCGATTCGATATCGGTAATGATAGAATAGGATGGTTGGCGGGGTCAACTTAAGTTTACCCAGGGTATAAGAGAATAACTGGTTGAACTGCTTTACCTGACCTATACCTGTTCTTTACAATAACAGTGACGTAATAAAAAATCAAGAACGCGCATAAATCTAATTAAAAGCTGAGTAAAAGTCTGAGTTATTACGACAGTCTTCGGAATTTACGTAACTACATACTGATTATTATATTAACTTCATCGTAAATAACGTACACTAAAAATTAATTATAATATAAAAAGTAATTAAGTCAAATCAATAAGTATTTCATCTTTATATATGGAATTGTCTTTATAAAATATATGATTTAAATCCACAAAGTCAACGTGTCATTTGTGACTAGAAAAGGAAATTGAAATTCTCTTGCGTACACACAGAACGAGACGTATTGTCGCAACCGCCAAACACGGTTGGCTGAAGCATTGGCATAGATTCTGGCAACAACGGTGGTGGTTAAACCTTAGCTCCCTGTAACAGACTCAAAAAGGCAGAATTGACAACAGCGGACTCAGCCCATGACTCCATTTATGGAGTACTCAACAGTGATAATTTGTTACTGTACAGCCGAATGTTTCCATGCATTCAGTGAAATATCGAATAAATCGCAGGCCTTAAAATCATAAACTAATTATATCGAAGTTACTATCATATTTAGGTGTCTATTTATGGGTTTGCTATATAGTATTTATGTGTGAAAGTACTCTTTGTTCGGGCACAGTTAATTAAATGTTTCTAAAAATAGTATTTCCGCTAAAACTTGAACAAAATTGAAACTTTGCACCAATTTTACTAAATGATATTGGTTTTTTGGCAGTGGTGTCGCAAACACCTAACTGAAGATGAATTTGAACTGCTCATAAAATTTAGACCTAATAAGTGGTACGGTATGGTTAAAATTGAATTACAACACTGTATCACCATAAAATTTTGGAGACAAATTAAATTTTATCGTAATCGTTTATCTATTTTCGCTTCAATACATTTCACAATGTTTTAAAAAAATTCGTTATTGGGCGGGCTTTTTAATTTTAGACATTTGGAATTGAGCTCAAATCCGAAAAAAAATTATCCATTTCAGTCACAGTATAAAAACTATGAATTTTTTCGTGGAAAAGCGAAAACAATAAACCACTTCGTGATTTTCACGTAATTTTTTTAAATCAAAGTACAATTTACAGAGACATCAATCTACGTTTTCGACCATAAGCCCGGACACAGCCTCGCATGTTCTTGGACTCCAAAACGGGACTGATCTTGTTTCTGGATGACTTGTCGCGCGATAGTAAGATCAATGTTCTTGTGGTAATATAATATAGCATAAGCCAAGTGTGTTCATGCACTACCAAGTAAGAACGGTCAGGCACCAACTATTTTCTTGATCGTATTACGGACAACATAAAATACATATTCCCTTTGCCTATTAATGTACATATCTAACTAGCGTTTCGAATATTGGTTTTAACAAGATTAGGGTTTTAATACATATAAGCTATGTTTTACTAAAGTTTTGACGCCATATTTTTATTAGAAAAAGCCAAGGAACTAATTTTAGCCTTAAATATATTTACGAATGCAGTATAATCTAAATAAAGTTTGTTGTGTAAACTGCTTTATACTAACAAAAATTAGTAAAAATTTAATAATGTCCGCAATTTTTTAAATGATATAAATTATAAAAGTTGTTAGTAGTTACGTATAAATTTAGACATATAATATTAATATTGCATTGGATTGACCAACCGTTTGCAAGGAAATCCTCAGAGGAATGTGGTATCAAAAAGCTATACGTTGGTCGTTATTATCTAAATACCAACTGTAACTTTACATGTATCAAATTTCGTTTCAAATTTATACTTCTAAACTTACCTAATCGTTAAATACATCGAAGCTTTTATCATAATTAAACATAGCAGTTATTAAAATCGCCGTTGTGATCAAAACGGTGTGTAAATATATCATGGTTCCGGTTCTAGAACGTGGATAGCACCGCAATACCGGTGTAACATTGCTATCGCTAAATAGCGATGAAATTAAAAGCAAACTTTTGACTATAGCAATCACATGAACAAATAAATATATAAATAAATGAATATATAAATAAATAAACAAATAAATAAAGTAAATAAATAAATAAATTAATTAATTAATTAATTAATACATAAATATTAGGTCACGTACATGTACGATCAATTAACATTGCAATTCAAAAATCCTAGTGGTACTGGAAAATGTCAATTTATCAATCCGCTTCAGTACTCAGGACCTAAAATAAACGTTGACTAGGATCTAATTGGTATCCTGTAATATTTGGAATATTGCCGTATATTAAGGGTTTTTACTAAAACTTTATAATTATATTCATATTACGCTATAAACAGTAAACCGTCAAAGTAAAATATCAGCAAATGTAGAGATATTTCGCTGTTTTGAACTTTACCTTCAAAACGGAACCCTAAACTATGAATGATAACATGAAAACAAGATTTGCAACCGCAGAGAGAAACACGTCACCTGTAAATAGTTTATGTCAAACGCGTGCTGGAGTTATCTAACGAAGATGTGCACCTAACAGTATCTTGAAAATTGACAGCGGTAGCAACTGTAAAGCATAATTAATGGTTTGCGACTGTTAACCGGTTCTGGCTTGACTTAGTGGATATTTTTTACAATGTTGAACAGTCTTTATAACTGAATTGAAATATCATCATTGTTCATGAGCGCGGTACCCTATTTAGAAGCTAATACTCGGTTACTTGAAAACAACTTCGCAAAAAAAACAGCGTGCATTCAAACGTTCGCCACTTAACAAGACCGGTTAGCATATCGCCATGCAGTATACGATGTTACAGGCGTGTACAATTGTGCGCTAAAGGCGTAGAATAACAAATTTAAATATTGGCTATTATTATTTAACCAGCGAAATATTAGTCACTTATTAGGAATATCAAGATAAAATAATCGGTGGCTTTCCAGTGCTAGTAGTGTCGGATTCAAATGTTCGCCACGCAACAGGACCGGTTTAGCATATTTATATGCAGGATACGCTGTTACAGTTGTGTACAGTTATGCGCTAAAGGCGTAGAATAACAAATTTAAATATTGGCTATTATTATTTAACTAGCGAAGTATTAGTGACTTATTACGAATATCAAGATAAAATAATCGGTGGCTTTCCAGTGCTAGTAGTGTCGGATTCAAATGTTCGCCACGCAACAGGACCGGTTAGCATATTTATATGCAGGATACGCTGTTACAGTTGTGTACAGTTATGCGCTAAAGGCGTAGAATAACAAATTTAAATATTGGCTATTATTATTTAACTAGCGAAGTATTAGTGACTTATTACGAATATCAAGATAAAATAATCGGTGGCTTTCCAGTGCTAGTAGTGTCGGATACTATTAAGTAAGCAAACGGTAGCAAACATATGCCTATACAACTGTATGCATATACAATATTTTACATAATGCATCAATATTTGCACACTGTATTACAATATATATATTTGATTACAACATTTCGATTATATAACATTGCTCTGAGAAACAACGTTAATTAGCGAATTTACGGTTATACGAAGAATATTAGATAAACGAAACTACATGATACTGATTTCCTTAACAAGCTTGTTTTTTATTTATTTTTTTGTTAATTTTTATGTTTATAGTTACCTTCTCAGTCTTTATTATTAGTTATTGCAAGAAAAGGAGCTGTTCAAGAAGGAATTACCAATGCGCTCAGACAAATTCTCTCTCCCTGTTTCTATCACAAAAAATGCCGACGTGAGCAGACTCTTTGGGGAAGCACCTGCAAATCACATTATGAATGTATTTTGGAGTGACAGGCCTGGTAACGAGCATAATAGGCACCCGCTGAAGTAATGCGCTTTAAATTATGCCAGCCAGTAACGAAACACAATTGTATCCTTTTATTTAGGAATGCCTTTCGTACCTAAGTAATGCGCATTGTAAAATACTCTATGGGTATCATTTTTGAGTAACCATTTGCACATCTGCCATGTTGCAGTAAAACCTCATTGTCTGAAAATTTAGCTGTCCAATATTTTGTAACGTTCTCGCATCGTCTTTAAAAGTTTTAAAATTTTATCAAGAGTTATATGTGAAGATTGAGCCGTACACATATTCGTTCAACTGCCTGGTATTTCCTAAACATGGTTTCCAAAACGCGTTATTACGTGTTTTTGTCTTAAATTCAACATCACAAATCCAAAATCGTTCCCGCGTACCTGTTTCAAGTCGAAATAACGGACCATTTAACAGTTACAGCAACAAACACTTTACTTATATACGCATAATATAGCAAAAGAATCAAAAATATAAAAAGACGTTGAATAACAAAAAAACTTACCTGAATATCCATCAGTCGGACAAACTATTGTTTACGCGCCTCCTCGGTGTCGTGTCGTGGCAGTAATTCATAATCACGTGGCCTTTCATGCCTTTCATGACAGTTCCGCAAAGCTCTTTAACCGTTTGAACAGCAAACATTTGGAAATTCAGAATAACAAATGTTGACAACAATATTGGTTGAATCGGCATATCTATTCCTTAAAATAAGACAAATTAAACCTCTGACTCCAGTAAAATATAACATATTCTCTCCTTGGCTTGCGAACCAGATTTCTCTCGATGGTATATATAAGCGGATACAGCATATCATAGTACATAGTTGTTGGTTACAAGATTTTCTTAACTAATTCTTCTTAAAATTGCTTTAGGTGAAACACACCGTGGCTACGAACTTTCAGGGTTATTCAAAATTAAACGTATTAAGTATGCATCACATAAACCAACACAAATAGATACATATAATTCAACCTTGCCGTCAATTTTGCTGATTCATTACAGTTGCAAGTCGTCGCTTCTGTACATAGAAATCAACTAAAGACACAAAGAAAAAGGAAATATATACGAAATCTAGTTTGACTTAAATTAAATCGCAAAATGTATAAATGCACAAATGAAATTGCTGTTGCGAGTGTTTTATTTGTTCGACAGTCAACATGATAACTTAGTGTTATCGAGTTGTATTAGCTGTAAGCCCTCAATTAATGTCCACAATGAAAGTATCGAAGAAAAGTTGTTCATAAAATGCGCTACAGTTTGATATTAAAATTTTAACTCACATTGTAAACAAAGTGGACAGCGAACATTGTCAACAGTTGTGTTTAATGGCGTACAATATGTTTGCACGTCAGTAGTTACTCGATGGCTTTGCAAAGTTTTGAATGTAACGGAATAGTAGCACCTAGATATCTCAGTGGATTACACACGCCGCTTTCACAGATACAGCCCGGATCGATCTATGGCGCCGGCGTGAGTTAGTCAAGCGTTGCACGATACACAAATTTATTGAAGTCTTAAAGAGTTGATAGCTGACGAATTCTCCGTACGTTTAAAAATATATTGATAAACCAACGGTCATGAGAAGCATAGGCAAAAGAAACAAATGAAATCACAAACATACAATGACGGTCAGCAATAGGGACCGGGCAGCGGGGGGACGTGGGGCAGGTAGTTTTAATACGTGAAAATAACGCACTTACATTTTAGATACCGTGTAATGAATGTGTCGTAGGCCATGAAATTCTACAGCTTCTTGGCATGCTGCTTTACCTAAGGGCGCTAGAACATTTTCGAATCGCCAAACTTTTACAGATTCCTGTGATCTTCTGGAATCCACTCCAAAACAACTATAATCCCTTTCTACCTCTCAGCGACTCGGTTTGGCATATCGGAATAATAGGTTTAATGTTGTGTATTTTATTGTCAAACACTGTCAGAAGCTATGGCCTACCATCTTACGAACGAAACCAACGTTTGCTAAGGCACACACCACTCAACTACTGGTCTCATTCGTATTGAATTATCGCTACATAATAGGGCGTTGCCAAAACATTCCGGAAATAAAATCATATAAGCCTTGTCGCCGCTTTTCAAGTCAGGCAATCTAAAACAGTTCCTAAAACGGGGCTCTATCTAAAAATAAACAGTTCCGCCTCATATTGTATGAAGCAGGCAGGAAAGCCGAATATTGTGAACTTTGGCTGAGGTGAAATGTAGTTACATAAACGTGGATTGAATACTAAATTGTCAAACTTATATATGTATGTGGTCAGATATTGGGGCGAGAAAACAGGTAGCCACAGCTATATTATTTATTACTATACTTTTCTATAATTATACGTAATTATAACAGGAATGGTGAGGGTATTGATAAAAAGATTAGCTGGGTTACTAGGACAAAGTATTTGACCATTTACTATATATCCATCCATCACTGAATTTCATGTGACAGCACCTAACTGCATACCATGGCAGTTTCTATTTTATTTTCCGAGGTAATTTGAGCGTGACTCGGAAAGCTATATTAACGGTCTAGTTTTTTTGGTGCGTTGCCTTAATTCTCTACAAAACAAACATTACAGCTTTAACATTTTGTTTGTGGTTAAACGAAGAGATGTTTGCAAGTAGCTTTAAAGACGCGATCAAAACTGTTTTGTTACAGGACGCTAATTGTAACCTAACGTGCTTCGAGGCATAAATTAATGAACAAGGTACAAAGGTTAAGCAAAACTTAACATACATCATGTTTAGTAATTGGTTTCAATGACGTATATTAACAGATTCTCGGATTTTAAAGAAAAGGCTAGGGAATACCAGACACCTTTTAGTTAAAATGAACAAAAATTTAGCATTTCATGTAGAATGTGCTGAAATTTCAATCAAATTTACTATAAATTTAGATATCGTGTCCAATACAAACAACACTAAACTGACAGTAGACGAATTCTTCTGTTGTGTTACATCAAAAATTAGTGATATACATTGACGTTCTTTTGTTGAAATATGATTATCATCAAAGTATCACCAGGAATTCGAATTATGTAATGCTATGTAAATGATACATAGCTAACCGTAGTTGGGAATGCAGATTATGTTTTCGTTGATTGAAGCGCTTTACGGTACTTAAATCCTTCCCTCGAATGCCATCACGAATCTATTTTAGAGGCCTAATACCATAGATACTTATGCATCATTTACAATAAGGTGCGTGCGCATGGTTCTAATTATGTCACGCATTCAAATGGGCTAGCTACTATGTAGCGCATACTGTCCAGCTCGACTATTAAAATTTTGAATAGCCTAGCTAGGCTATGCATTTGTCATCGAGTGTCGATCAGGACTGTGCTTTTGTCACGAGGCGTTCAGCTGAGCCTATAACTTAAGCCAGATACTATTTAATCCGCGAACATTACGTTTTATTACGCGTATCTAAATAATGCCCCAAAAGCGGCATACAGCTTAAAACGTTAACTGTATATATTAAAACAAATATATAACTTAGAATTAATGTGAAAATACTTTAGAACAAAATGCTATTACACTAAGCACAATACTAAATAAAATTACTCAATTGACAGTTCAGCCGGACGCTCCGTTTGTCACGCAGAGCCTAGCTAAGCTCCCTGTTTGTGACATTAAGACTAGCTAAGCTATAAAAACGTACCATAGTAGTCCAGATAAGCTATAGGTCACCCGAACTAGTTGAGTTGGACGCGTCACATAATTTGGCCCTGGCCTATCTTATCGTAAATGATGCATTATTAGGCGGCCCTCTAAACCATAGTTTCCCTGCACTGGGGCCCATCATCCAACCCATGCTCCTCAAGAGTCAAGGGTGCACGTAAAGTTTTCGCAATTAAGGAGAGAACTACAAAAACTTAAAGGAACATTCGAGAAATTGTGAGAACAAATTTGGGATACATGGGGTATTGTTTGGCTTTTTCCTCGTGGTTTTACGTCTTCCCCCATATGGAAATATCTACCACCCTATACCAACTTTAGGGACTGATGGCCAGATGCCATACCTGATGTCTAAGATTTCACGAAGTTGTGATGTAAGCTTCGCAACACTTTTCTGTAACGCCATCTAGGATTTCATTTTGATAACTGACTGTTGAGTTAACAAATACAACTTTTTATTGTCGCCTAGCTACAGTCCAACCGTGATACTTCGTGTACTACATATCGCCGCTAGTATACTATATGGTGTGCTATGTGTTCGCCAGCAACTGGTGCACCGCATGGGAGAATACCATCTAGGCTCATTGTATGGTTCGTTAAAAATCTGTTACTAACGTGCCATTACACGTGAAACACCGATTTACCATATTCGAAAACTATAAGTCGTACTGTAACTAAGCCGAATCAGCGCGCCGCACCTTCATGTGTGCCAACACGAACGATAGTTCTTGTAAAGTAATTGCAGAGGATGAAATCAAACTGAGCGCACTGCAAATGATATCAAATCGAACAAAATGTTTTTCTGCAACGAATAGATTACGAACCAAATTGAGTTATGAGGAAATTTCCGATTGAAGATGTCATAAATTAATTCGATGTGACAAAATTCTGGGAAGGTGGCTAGGGATTCTATGTATTGAAGGGTTCAATTTTGATAGAATATATAAAATTAGTGTTGCGCTTCATTCAAATAAACAAATATTGACAATTGACAATCATGTTGTTAAAAAGAAAGCTGCTGTAATGAAATATATACGTTTAGAAAAACAGTTAGAAATGCAGGCATGTAAATAGTAAAAAATGCTTTAAAAAGCAAGCTGATGTGAAATAAATGAGCTTAAAATGGTTTTAAAAGCAAGCTGATGTCACAAGAAACAGTTTAAAACCTCATATTAACCCTGAATAGATTCACTTCGAGCCTCGCACCCTAACTATGCAATCTTAGTACAGCGAAACGAATAAGACACGGGTAAACGCACGCCCCACAATAAACTGGACTTACATATCGCTTCACAAGACACGGAGTATCGATTTTTTTACAACATGCCGAAAATAAATAACATAAAACCAAAACCTCTGTAACTCAGTTTTCGTGTAGATTTATAAGTTTTTTTAAAAAAGGTAACTTATATTTTATGACTCCGGAGCCACCATTTAGTGGGCTTATGAGTAACATTGTGAATATTGACAATTTCAATGAATGAAAATTATTACACCATTATGGCAAGATTATTTGTGGAGAAAACTGTTTTTAGTTCACTGAACGAGCCTTGATTGTAGTCCTTCTATTCTTGATCATGTTGATGCAAATCTGGCTGAAAATAAGATATTTGTTTAAAATCTAGATATCTGCGAACTGCCGAACAGAATCACATTCAAGCAACAACTATTTGGTAACATGAGGAACCATGTAGTTCCTTAAGTGGGAAAGGCCATACAGTACAAACGGTATGATTGCAGGATCTACAGGTTTTAGATATGAGTCAAAAGAAAGCTTTACACCAGCAACACCATATAAATTTTACATGACTCTGGGAATATTGCCGACGTCATCGAAGGAAATGTTTACGGCTCAGCGCATATTTGCTACCGTAGTTTGAAGAGACGGTATAACCCACACTGTCAACTATTACACAGGAGGTATATACCTGATTTACTAAGTAATGACAGTCGTAGCTTTGAATAGACAATCATTTCATGGATAACGTACCGCCCCTCAGGGTTACTTGGGTCCTCTTACCAAATTATACGTAGTTGGCGTAAACCAAATGTTAGACAAATGGTAAAATTTCATTCCTTATCCAGTTCATTGTTCATGTCTATCACAAATTGATGGCTTGCTACAAACTCCAAATTTAAGAAAGCTACGTACGGAGGTCAGCTGCGTTTAAAGCGCAGTATTGTGTGCCTGACATTGCCAGTTGTACAAAAGTTCTTAACAACAAGGATATTATATATAATCCAAATCACATTTGTATTTGGACTTGTGAATGACACTAATTTACACTAAATTTATTTTAATATATTTTTCTAAAGATAATCTTGGCATTGACAGATATTATTTGCCAGAAAACACATAAAGTTACGGTTTTTAAGTAACATGTACTCAAATTTTAAGTTTTCATGCAGTTATCACATTAATTCCGCTTAAGATTCCCTAACTTTATGCCAGAATTCTTAAACTCCAGTTGGCGACATTAAACAGCTTGAGAAGAGATGTTAATGTAATTCACTGGAAGGATTCACTAATTTTATACTAGATGCTACGCTGGTACCTTTGGGTTAAAAGCCGCATTTTAATTGGAAAAATGGAACAATAAAATATAAAAATAATTAGAGCTAGCTAAGTAATTAAAGTATAAAATAAACAATATCTGAGTCTTTAAATAGTAGTTGCGAAAGCTTGATTTTGCAGGTGAATTCGCAATAGGATGAACATACTAAAAAGGGACTATCGTGGGCTTCTGCCAACCTCCACTAAGCTTCAATTTTGGTCAAAATTTTTTATACGTAACTATGGTGCTAATTTCAAACAGTTCAAACTGATGCAGTAACAGATATCGAATGTTTGTGTGAAATTGGTTTTCAACCCAACGGTTAATATTGAGTATTATCTTGACATGAGCGTTTGCAGATGAAACCGTTGGAGAGATCTGGCATTGATATATTTTATTTTTAATAAGTAGTAGTAATAAATTTTTCGTTGCCTGTCATTGGATGTTACAGCTAGAATGTCTTTGCATCCGAAGTTAAATCGCATCATTACGAGCTCAACCGTTAACCCTTTCATGCCCGAATTAATTTGTGTATCTTGCAATGTTTGACGAACTCAAGCCTGCGCCAAGGATCGAAACCCGGAACTTACGGGTGAAACGTGTGTACGCAAACCATTGATCTATCTGAAAGCTGTTGCTCCGTTCTTTAAGGAACCTCACAATGTGAACGAATAACAACGCACGTTCAAGCGTACGATATACGACAAACTCAGTAAACACAACGAGTCGCAATGCGCGTTGGGTCCATTTGGACCTTGTGGGAATAAGAGGATTAAGGAATTGCATGACGGAAACACAATCTATCATGTTTATACAATACTTAGTTGATCTTAATTCACGTGACTTTTTCTTATTTACGACAGTTTCATCTTCAAGATCAAACTATAAATCACTTGTAGCGAAATATTAGCGTTTAGATTAAGCAAATATTCTTATGTAAAACCATACGACTTAACAAGTTTCTTAAGTGGGATATATGTGAACGTTTATGTCCGTTACAACTTCACCTACCCACTCTATTTCTGTTATTTTGTATCCATATCCTGTCACTCCATGTGGGCTGGTGAAACCATTATGTACATAAATAAGTGCCACATGACATGGCTTATACATAGATTTTACGAATTTCTTGATTGTTTCAAAACTGTGCACATTAGATGATGATTGTAAGAAATTCGTTCATGCATAAGTAAACTGTGCCTCCTACCATCACATTTTGACATCATGTGCAAAAATGCAATTAGAGAACAAACCAGTCATTACAGCAGCAGCCAATTCGAAATTCAAAATTTCAATTCGCGAAGGCAGAGCGACTAACTGGAAAATGGTGCAGATTATGTTCGCTAACAAAATGCATTTGTTTATTAATTTACCTCAATTGCGTTTCAGTACTCGCAACCTGGCAACTTTTATGACACATTGTCCCATACGCTAACACATATTTCATTATATTAACCAAAAACATGTAGTTGGCAAATATTCCAGGCAGTATACACCTTCCAAAACATAAAAAGGCGCTATTTTTGTTCGATAACTAAAGAAATTTCTACTTTAAATGCCAAGTTTACATCAACCGGTTACTTCTTTGGATCTAATCGTTAAAAGGCTAATATGTTATTTTGTAACGTTTAGGATGCGTTGTTTAAAACACCAATTTTATGTTCCTTTATATGTTGGAGGGTAATTGATACGCCGAACAAGGAGATCGCCAATTGCATATGAAAGACGAGGGTTGTATGCAGCTCATGTTACGTTTATTCATTCATTACATTTTTTAGTTTATTTTATGAAGTTGTGCAAATATGAACCTCCAAAGTTGAAACAGTAGGTACACCATATTTAGATCGTCGAAAATACTGATATAAATTATTTACAAATTAGCCAATAGCATTATCCCTGAAACATAAAAAAGTTGGTAATCTAGAATATTTCTGCGCGAAGCAGTTGATTTTTAGAAAAATTTTCGACAATTTGCACTTAAACTCAAATGAGCGTGCATTTTATTGCGGCATTTTATATCGCTCGATATTATAGACCAAAAACAGTTTCGCTCAGCTCTTCTACGGATTGACGCATCGGAAGACTAAATCTCAAAGTTGAGTAGGCCAATAACAATGGGAGCCGTTGTAGTTATTTACCGCCTTTTGACCTTTGTATCGTTTTTATGTACATCAGTGTCGCGACAAAAGATTTCGGCTGCAGGCGCACCCACACATTATAGACTTCGTTTATTTCAATAGATAGATCTGATATTTCCAAATTCGAAATTTTGTTTGCAATAATTGTAAACTGATGGGATACCCACCGGCACTATAAGGAAGAGTCATTACCGCCCGGTACCTCCCGTGCTGAACATTTAGTTCAATGATTACCAGCTAAAATCCTAATCGTTTTGGCAGCTCAAGTCTCCAATGCTTTCGTTAAATATTTATAGCAATCGGTTCAATGCGATGTCAGCTGACAGAAAAAGATTTGAAATAGAGCTAGCTTAAACAGTAATCCCTTCGATATAATCGGCGGTTGATCATCTATGCTGTAATAAACATATCGATAATAAAGCTGCTTTAACTAACATGCTGTGCTGCATTTTAGTCTCGTTACCATAGTGCACCAAACAATGTCAGAGCTGCTAGCGATACTCTTAGCTTTTAAATGTATTTTATATGTTATCATTATTGTCGTCAAACACTATTAATACAACGTTTTCGATGGATGCTTATCGTCGTTACTATACATGGCTATTATTGTCTTTTGTTAACTGTTATTGCATTGCAGTTGTCAGTTTTGTATGATACAATTGCTGTAATAGTCGGAAAATACCACTGCTAATCTGGGTCAGGAATATATCCCACTGATACTGTCTTGATTTATAAACGTACAGCGGCAAGAGTATAGCAATCCAAAGGGTGACCAAAATTTGTCAAAAACTTTTTACTTTAGCATTTACCAGTGGTAATTTTGAGTAACTGGCTGTTTTCTTAACGGGTTTTAGCTGACACTGCGTAATCTTTTAATGTCTATTAGCGATTTGTGTTCATTTTGCAAGAATCTCGGCTGGAAATCGTTCGAGCAGCATACACACAAACCCAGGATCTATAATAAATTCTTGAGCGCGTCTAATCAAAAAGGCAAAAAATCTACACACTCACTCATGAGTTTTATACGTGGAACAGACAGACAAAAAATTTTTGCACTTGTGATTGTTTTTGGAGAAAATGATGTATTTGGAAATAAACAAGGCAGTTGTATATTTTATTGACGCATATTTCAGACATTCTCAACAAGGCGTGCTGCAATGGGTTAAAAAACTACAATATATATCTCTTAGATGCCAAGCTATTATATATTTACTTATGGCTTGCTCGATTCCTTTTGCCTTTATAACTATTGTTGTTATTATAACATGGATAACGGCTAGCGTCGATCCATGGATCTCATGGTCGAAAAGCAAGCCTTCACTCATTCGAATGCGTCGCTTTTATCGTCCATACGAAGATCAACATCTTTGGGATGCGCGGGCACTATTTTGGCCTGTTTGCGACTATTCACGTCGACATAGCGAAAGTCCTGCCGAATTTTTCTCAGCGCTTCTCAAACACTATGGAGCATGGGTCGAAAGCGGAATACCGTTCGACGATAACATAACATCGGTTGAAATTGATGTTGCTTTAGAAGCAATTAGGAAGAGCAGCAATAACGATAACAATACCGATATTGAGCTTGAACATGAGTACAATGTTCTTAAAGCGCTCAATCAACGCCTGCTTGTTGCAAATGAAGCAGGAGTCGAAAAACATCCTTATATAGATTGTATTGAAAGACAGGTAAATGTGGAAAATAAATATATAATTTAGTACTGCATTCCTAATTGCGTCGGTAGCTGGCCTTTATTTGTATCGCTTAAACAAGATCACATAGCTAGTTTTCAGTTGTAATCTAAATTGTTACACAACGAGTGTTATGAATCAGATTTAAAAAATTAGAAGGCCTCAAAGTCTTATACTTTGGCCATAATTTTTCTTGTTGAAAAAATAGTTCGTATGTTATTTAAGATGTTGTAAGAAAATACAAACAGAATTGAGCGTTGCGTGAGCGAATTAATATATTGATGAAGCCATAGCACATTTTGTTTAAGGTTCCAGCTACACTGGAAGTCTTGGGCTCATGTTATAACAATTTATTGCGAAATAAAAGAGTCTTGACGTTTCATTCTTGAATTAACGGTATATTTCATTCAATGATCAACATAGTTTTGTCGCAACGGCGGATTGAACCTGGATCGTTTGAGTGTGAGCCTCGTACTTTAGCCACTGCGCTACATAGGATCTTTGCTCAGTTCTTTAAGTAACCTCGCAAAGTGACTCCACGATCACGCATATGGAAAAACTCGTCACACTACAAACTTGGCAAGCAATTCACAACGGATGTACTATTCGATAAATATGTCAATATATGAAAGAAAAGTGTTAAACATTTGGTAAATATTCTTTCCCAAATTTACTTGTCCAAAATATCTGGAGATATTCCCTAAATTCTATATTTTTGAAAACTTTGTTCGGAGCAAAAATATGGCAGTAAGTTTATCCAAAAATATGCATGACCATAGAAACAAATACGTGGTAATCAGGTCAAGAAACCTGATAGATTATTTCCAAATTCAAGATTACGAAATGATGCTCATTAATGGAAAAATTATTACGAATCAACTGATACGCAAAATATTTTGCACTACGGACCCAAAAATTACGTACATAATAGTGTTGAGCACAAGCCTGAATTTCGTTGACCGGCTAGCCACCGGTCGAACCGGAAATTTTTCTGAAGGTGACTTTTCAAGGTGGCGTCCAAAAGTATTGCGGACATCTCCGAAGTTAATTAAATATTGCAAAACTTTTCTAAAACTACAGAGCTATTTACAGTATTTGTACATATATATACTATAGATCGAACCACCGCATCATTATAGTAAAAGATGTTTAGAAATCGTACGTGTGTTGTATATATCGGGAGAAACGTTTTGGGATACAACACTTTAAACTACAAATTATTTTTACTTTACATAATAAATTCAAATTATGATGACAACCACAAATCATGTTGTAATGCTCGGCTAACCGAGCATCCGATAACTGCGAGTGTGGTGACTTTTCTAACTTGTGTTTATTTTGCACCAAACTTGTTTTGATTATTTTCCAAAAATTTGCAGTCAGAAAACTGTATGTCGATGTGATCTGAGAGACTGCATTCACATTGATTTGTTGGCAATTTGAACGACATTGTTTAATTTTAAATGGGTTGAGTACAAGGTACATATTTTATCGGAGTACCTGCTTATAGGGTGTAGGTGGAGGGATTATACACCTGAAGCTCCAACCCCCGGCAACCCCGCAGGTGCCGAACCCATAAGGCGCCGAAAGCGCAGCACCGCCACCCCGCCCCGGTTGACCCCGTGAATCCGACTACCCTGGGACCTAGCAAGCATGTATCGGCGAGTTCCGCATTCATGTTTCGCATAATGATTCGTCATACTTACAACGCAAAAAGAAGAATCTAAGTACAGAATTGGTATTAACTAATATGCGGCGTTCTTGTAATTCCTATGCGTCGTTGATTAAATCTTACACATTCAATGCTGGCCCTAAGGCATGCGTAGAAAAGTGGGAAAATATTAGGGAACAATCAGTACAAAATCCAAATAACCGTTGGATATGCTATACTATATTGTTAGAAAGCGGAATAACTTTAGTGGATAGATAAAGCTCCGTTGGCACAAGAGTTATAATTTGGCATATTATAAGGTTGATAATGGGACCGAATTTTAGGCTAAAGCTTCGGCTTAATGTATTGAGACCGATTCTTGACCTAGTTTATTTGTAGTTTGGCTCTCTTAGCTAGCATGATCGAGTTTTATAAACGTACAGTAAACCTATTCTGAATCAGCAATATTGGGTATTACTTGTAACTTCGCAACCATGCGGATCCAAAGGGTTTAAACAAACTCAAGCATAGCAATGTCGAACGTACACAGGCCGACGAAAGTGAAAACCAATCAAGAAGTAAATGCTATATGCAAATGAAAATGATTCGCATTGCATTGATAAAAGCGATATTAACTTTTAGTCGTTTGGAATCAAATTGACTTGACTTCGCCACGTCAATAATAGATCATAATTTAATCAGCGGTTTTAAGTGAAACATTAATTTTGGCCTTTTTTATAAAAAATGATTTACTAAACAAATCTCATAGTTCTTACATTACTTGAATGCAGCAGCCAGTGATAAAATTAAGCAATGGTTTTTTCTATATCAAATTTATTTCACGGATTTTCAATATTTGACACAGGCCCAGACACTAGCAATATTGCTAAAAGCCACATAAATAATTGACATGTTGAAGGTTTCCAGGTCGGCAAACAATTCTTTACAAAATTATTTGTGGTTGTCCGTTATAGACCCAAATTTACAGCCTCAGATGCATATATGAGTTGCATCCAGAATGAGTAGTGTATACAAAATAAGTGTAAGGTCTGAGTTCTTTTAAGGTTACGTGACCATTATTAAATACATTATTCATTTCAGCCTTTTGAGGACGCGACAACCGCAATGATGCTTCTTGCTAGCATTTGCTTATTTTTATCGCTTGTTATGAGCTGTGCAGTCTGCTGGAATTGTTGCAGGTATGTTTGTTTTGCTACTGTATTATGACACAAACTTAACACATAGATGGCGATTACGCATGAAGAAACATTAGAAGTATTCGGTATCAAGACTTGAAATTCTAAGGTCTGTATATACATTTTGCGATACTATTGAAGTCAGAAAAACCAACATACAAAATAGGATTCCAGATTCAAAATTAAAAACACAAAGTATTTCCAGCATTACCATTCTACTAGCTATGAACGAGAATTCCCGCTGGACTAGCTACGAAATCCGTTACACAATAATATAATTTTAAGAAAAAGGAAACGGTCAACATCAGGATCGAACTACTTTTTTATACAACTCGGTCATTTTCACATTTACCAAAAATGGATTTATTATACAATACTTAAACAGCAAATACACATTATGGTGCCCGAATGCGACTCATCATTACTCAAGTTAGATAGGCACCCCAGTTAGGTTACTGAATGCCCGAGTGAGAACATTGAATGCCCACACATTTGAAATTTGCTGTTGCGAATGTGCTTTTAAATAGCTTCATATATAGAGTTTAAGACCTAACTATTTTTTCTTTTCGCTTAAAGTGTGCACTTTACAGCTTCCGTCTTTTAGCACCTACACTTTTTGCACCCAACTATGACCTTTGCTTTAGTTCTTCAGTGTATTGCACTTTCTTAGCCCAGTCAAGAAAACTGGAATTAATTTATACTAATATGGGAACAAATTTATACTAATATGTTTAATTTAATTGAAAAATACAAGTTGACGTTTACAAAATGACGATAAAACTATCTTCCTCGCCGTAATGATAGGAACGTTACTTCATCATTGTAATGCTACGGCCGTATACTTTTACACGAATGATGCATGAAGAGGTCGATGTTATATGAATACAATAGGCGAAGAAACACAACGGTAGCGTGTGTGCAAATATGATACTTTATGACTGAACAGTTCAAATTATATAAGAAACTGTATGTGCTGAACCTTTATGACAAACAGTTCAAATTATATAAGAAACCAATTGTATCAGTTCAGAATAGCATTTTTGGACTTATCGCAAGGTATATGATAAGGTGGCACAGCTGTTGAGACGACATTAATGTTGTGAGTATGCAATTTAATTTTTACATCGTGCAATGTTCGGAGACCTCGAATTGGCATCAAGAATTGAGCCATAATTGCACGATTCTCGATGGCGTTCGCAAACCACTGATCTCCCTGGCAGATGCTGCTCTAAGGAACCTCTGTGCTTTAAGGAACCTAGCAAAGCGAAGGAACAAAAACGCACCAGTAGTCAAGCATTACACGAAGAACTACTTTAACCCAATGGTTCGCAGCATGCGCTGTTGCCGTTTCAATAGCATTGGGATAGAGGCACTTATGGTGTGACGATTCGACTTAAATAAATCCAAGCAGTACCAGCTGCCACGTAGACTTTAGAAACGAACTTATGTTGGAAAAAAACTACGGTTTTAGATCCCTATTTTCTCAAGGAAAGTGTAGCATCATTAAAAGATATAGGCGAAATATCTAGTTCACACTAAATGCTACAAGTTAGATGATCAAAATTTGAACCAAATTGGTTTAGTAATTATCACGGTGCAAGAAAATTTATCACCAAAATTTTGAACTTTTGAGAAAATTTTGCCCACATCAATCTGTTACTGTGTTAGGCGGTTTATCCCTATGTGGGTATTTATTTTTTGTTAATTTTAGTATAGTGTGTTCATGTGAAGCCTGTTATGAGCAACTATTTAATAAATTTTTAGGTCTCGCTGCAAACGGATCGTGTTTATTCGACTCAGCTCATCAATGCTGTTCGGTCGGTATATAAAATTGTACATTTTGTCGAGACAAACTTTTCGAGAAATTTCAGTATAGGGGGCTATTTACGTTACCTGAAAAAACGAAAAAACTGCTATCATAAATATGGTCGAATTAATAAATATTTTACAATATCGACGAGTTGTGTCGAATGGTAACAAAAATTATTACTATAGCTTGAAAATAAACGAATTTCTTGCTGATTAGTGTAGGGCAACGGCCGTGAAAGCCGTTGGCCGGGCGACGGTTGGCCGGCCCAAGACCGCCTCGTCTGTCGTCCAACGGCCGGTCGACTGGCAGTGAGCGCTCGGCAAAAATGGACGGCCGGCGGGCAACGGCGAGCCGTTGACAATTTTCCGGTCGTTGACGGTCACATTATCGTCGGTCGATCGTTAAAATTTGTTTATCATTGGCAGCTGTGAAACTCATTACCTAGCAGTTGTGGGCCGTCGCTATGCCCCTAGTGGACAAACCGCACTATTGGAACTTTTCGATGCATATATAATACTCGATAACCAATACGCAAAGATCTTGTATCAGTTGGCACCAACTTTTCATATTTAAGCATATAATGTCAAACTAATATGCGTCAATGCTTAATAATAGACCTCAAAGCCTTCGTCCAGCTCTAAGTATTGTACTCTATTGCTATAGTCAGCCTAAGCAAGAGCCTGTACTTGTCATAATATGCTGCGTAAAACCTCCAGATACAAATCAATTTTTGGACGATTGCGGAAGAACCAATTACGAACATTAAATTCATATCTTATTAAGAGAAGATTCTGGGTTGCCAGGCGTCCATTTGCAGTCGTCTAGCCGTTGAGACACTGGCCAGTCGTTGGCAGCCGACCGAAAATATTAAAGGCCAGCCGACAGCCAGTTGTGGCGGGCGTTACGTTGTAACGTTATAAAAAGGCCATCATAGAGTGTGATTCGGGTTGCAGAGCTCCCGACTTAGGATTAGGATTAGGGTATGTCTCTTAAGCTAAGGCTTAGGCTTTGTATATCGAGAACATCGTGGCTTACGTATTATTTACGCCATTGAGGGTTACTTTGGCCTTATCTTTTATGCTAATCAAATAATTAGAGAAATCTTGATAACTTTCACGGAATTTTGAAAGAACATGCTAAACATTTAATTTTAAATATTGCTGAACATTTTTAAAGTCATGTCTTCAAAACAAATGCCGACACACTGGGTCGCGGTCTTTGGGCTCAGTACTAAAATTTTTGGAACTCGCGAAGTGAGCTTTCGGCGTATCTCATAATCAAAAGGGGTGAAAGATATATTTTCATTTTCGATTTTTATAAATACACGTATTTGCAATGAGTACAGCGATTGAGTATTTGGGATGACACTAAAATATCTACGTACGGGCCTCGAATTGAATGAAACTTGCTTTAAATGTGCTAACAAGTGATTTACCTAAGAAGGCTTCCCCTATCCTTTTTCCGGCGAGCTATATCCGCCTCTGCTTCATAATATATTCGTAATGTTGTAGGAATCGATATCCAGGAATTGGACTTGTAGCATCGTCAACTTGCGCTTCGCTGTTTATAGTTCTTGCGTTGAGCATTTACGGTTGCAATATGAAAAAAGCATTCTTCTATCAAATGCAATTTAGCATTGGTTTCTATATTGCTATTGGATGTTGTAAGTATATGTTTTTATTTTCATATAATTAACAAGAAATTAAAATAAATATTATAAGCTTATTGACTGAAGTTAGAACAGCTTTCTTTAGAAAATTCTTTTGGGCTGTTAACCTTTTCCCACATACAGTCCCACGTTCATAAAAGCACATCGAGTTTATCACGCAGCGCGCATTCCTATTCGCCCGTTCTCTTTTTATCTTCTTTAGGCACAGAGCAACAGCTCACAAATGTGCTTAACGTACAAAACTCACGCCCAAACAATCAATGTTCAATCCTTCGCCGCGGCAACAGATTAGTCAACATTATATGAAATGCGCAGTAATTCATGCGGGAAAGAGTAAAACTGCCTGAGTATGAAATCAGATACCTAGTCAATACAGTAAGAACTATGCATATTATTAAAGTGCAACAGAATATTGAGCAAGTAGAGGAAACATGAATTGTGTGCCAAGAAAGACTATCTAGATTCAGGTACCTAAAACCACGATCACGCTCAGGCGGTTATGGTACAGTACGCACTTTTGGTACATCAAACAATCAAGTCAAGCTAGTAATTTTGTAATGTTGTATTGTGATAATCCTAATAGCTATAACACATATGCAATTTTGGTCACCGAAATGCAAGTTTCTTCGAATATTTTGCCTGCACTTATAAGGATATTTTTTCTTAAAAGAAACGTGATTCAGTAATTTAAAAACACGGCTTACTAATAACTTTATAAAAACAGGTATCGAACTGGCAACACTCTCTTGCAAACCTACAATTCATCATTGCATCAAATGGAATGAAATCAAAATATTATTTTATGTTTAATATATATGTGTATTTTCCCCTTTGTCAAAATTTCAAAAGATTTCGAATGACCCACTTTCATATATAATACAAAATTTGTGTAACCTAACCTTTTGCAAACCAGAATTGTATCCTCGCTTCTGTTTCGTAGAACTTCCTGGTTTTCTATAAGAACTTCTAGCTATATAACAAACATGTGAATTATTTATGTTATATCATCGGCAATAAATAATTCCCGATATTTACCCTATGCGTCGCGTCATAGGAATTGTTTCTGAAAGGCTGTGTTTAATCATATTTAGCATAACTAAAGTTGTCATATGTGTGTAAACCCATTGGTGTAGAAAATCAACAACCAAGTATATATTAACAAACAACCACAAGAAAATATGAGATAAGTATAAGATGACGAGAAAAGTGACGAGTAACTGGCAACTGAAATGCAACTGTGATGCAAGACCCAAAATGGTATTACTTCTATAGGTAATATAAACATCATGCGCAAATTATATAGCGAATGACTGGTCCCAGACAGCTTCGTATGAAACCGGTTTTGAATGTGTTACATGAATAGATGTAATCGTTATACCTATCGTATCAATATATGGCTTAAATATTAAGATTTTTTGTGGTACATGAGTTTCCTATTAAATCTTGCTGCGTGTCCTGTTGGCTCTACGTATAAATTTGTAATACGCTGCGCAAAGTTGTGATAAATTATATATCGTACAATGTTTCTGCCACTCATAGAGTTGAAACATTACATCTTTCTGTAGCCTACGTCATCCTTGGGTGTTTAGTCCCACTGCAGATTACACCCAAATTACGACAATTTTCACACCAAATAATCCAACGCATTCTCCAATGCTGTTTTATTTGCCTATTCCTAGGCCCTTAATGTGTCGCCATTTATAACAAGTATTTATTTCTTTCAGTACAATAAAACAACTAAAACACTCTAGGCACAATAAACACATAAACGGCTGAACCGTACTAAGCTTGACTGCGCAGCATCTGCGGCCGACTGAAGCCATGATCTACCTGCACAACCACTTAAATAAATTTCTGTAACTCAATTTCAGAGAACTCCAAATAAACATGGCTCAAGTCTCACTAATCTATTAATTTTAATATAATTGATGCCAATCGGGTTGCGAATTCTTAGAATTGTAAAATTCGCTCTCTAACATAAAATTTAATTTTTGCGTTAGAGAACCTTTTTTATGAAATTCTCGAAATGCTTAACTCAAAACAAATTTTAAGCAGAACATTCAGCACAAATACATATACGCTAATGTAGCAGTAATACTTAAGGCACCCAAGGGCTACACTCAAATTCTATATGTAAAACACGCTGTGTCCTAACACACAAACTTGAAAATTTTATATTGTTTTGCACTCCCTTGAAACTTAATTTTTAAAGGAATTATCAGAATTCACGATTTTGAGATGATTATAAAACTATCGGAAGGATGACCACTGTATTAACTCCTTAACGAGTGGACCAAATCTTGCCAAATTTGGTATGGAATATCTAAGGCATGCTCAATAAAGGTTGGCATAAAAATCCAATTTTTTCTGTCATCGTCCCTCTCAGTTGTGGCCGTAATTATATAATTTAAGAAACAAGATTCTACCTTGCTATGATAGCTACAATTTCAAACAAACACAACTTAAAACTCTTTTACACGCAGCACACATAACAAAACAACAATTATGAAACAATCACTGTTCCTACAAACCATAATATATACATATGTCGGACAAGTTACATAAAACATATACACACGTCACGCAAGCTGCGTTACGCAATATTCAACAACAAATGCGCGGTCGTGGTACCTATGACATGGTGACTTATAAGACGCAGAAATTTATTACGTTTCCCACGGAAATTTTGCCACGATAGATGCCTATGAAATACACATAATGTAGTAGGATTAGATAGTAGGAATAAACTATTAAACGAGGATTCAATATGTCATTTCATTGCACGGGAAACCTCTAGCCGCTGAAGGTAGTTTGCCAGTAATTGCAATGTAGGTGTGTCACAGCAACTGGTTCAGGCCGAATCAGCAATGGTCGGGACTAAAAATTACACCTATTCTTAATAATAATATTAATATATTAACTAGCTGTTGACCAAAATTTCATATTTACTGATTTAGCACTTCTTTGTGAACTTTTAACATACTTATGCGCTAAGGTACAGTTAGCGAAATGTTGAAAACAATGTCGCATGTGCCTATAAATAGTATAACAAAGAAGTTATGTTTGTTACAAATGCATTTGTTTTATAATAACTATCACAGTATTGCGTAGCGCATATTTTATTTCGATATTTCAAGTTAAACATTATTAAACAATTTATAATTTATGGAAAGGGAGAGAGATAAGCGAGTGGAGTTTCCACTGAGGGCGCTAGGAAGAAAGATCGTGAAAATTTGTATTTGTCTTTTTCTGTATCGCATAACTGATATTAGAGAGTACGGATTACGATAATTTTTTTCGATAGCAAAAGTGATGCGGATGCGTATTTTAGTTGAACGCGAATAGCTATGACCCATTCTTCGTGGTCAAAATGGCAACATATTGTTTAAAGGGTTCTTGCCCAAATTTTGCCACTCGGACACCAGTCTTTCGCAACCCATATCACCCGACACAGGCTTTCGCATTCAAAAAAATCAGCCCATCGAAACGTACAACTGTGCTGACTGCGACCTTTTTGTGGGACCAGTGCCTGAGTCGCTGTGGACCCGAATATGGCTCGTCGACCCGTTTCCAGAAGTAGCTATTTTTGAAATTTCGGCTTTTTTTGGTTGTTTTAACTTACAACCAGTGTCTATTAGGTTATCAAGCATACTGAATACATTAGTTTTGCTATTTAGAGTCTAGTTTGAATATATTATATATTTTCATTGGGTTAAAGGACTTTACACTCGTCCAAACCGATTTCCGAAATGTAGTGAGTTTTCATTTGTTTGGTTATTTATTGCTGCAGGCATCAAGAATGGTTTATGTATGGGGTTTTCGGAACACGGAATACAAGTCCAGCACGAATATCTCATATCTTTTTAAATGTTTTCAATGAGTTGAAGGTCAGCGAACCCGGTTGCCAGAATATAGTCTGTCTTCAGTAGTTTGGTTACGTATCCCGAAAAGAACATCAAGAATAGGCTACGTAGGATCTTTTAAGCACGCTGAATACGATGGCTCAGTTATCTTAGCACAAATATATCAGGTCTTTTCAATTGTTATCAATGGGTTTAGGGTCAACTAGGTTTTAAGATTTTCAATGGGTTCAGGGTTACAGAAGTTTTAGTGTAATTTATACATCAAACACAACGCTTGTTACAAAGAGATTTCACAAAATTACCACTTGATGAAACCACGCTCACCCCGTTTACTTGCGAGTTACTAGTAAATTTTGAGGAAGAAGCATAATGCCGCTAAGTTAGATCTCTCCAAGATAATTTCTGCACTACAGCCGAATATAGGTAGGTATCTATTACACCAGTTATGGACTTTGAATGTTTGCTTTTGTTTATATGTATTGAAAGGAAAATTTCTGTGATACTAGAAAACCCATAGAAATTCATAAAACATGTTAAAATCGTTGGAAAACCGAGGAATGGTCGAAGATGCTACGAATTTTTGTATTTTATACGTATGCAGGTGCTGAGGTAAAATTTGGCTAAGTGGCCCTAATATAACGGTTTACGGGGACTTGCGTTGAACACGGAGGACAAGTGTAGTTGACCGAGAACGTGATGTCGTTGCAAAAATATGATAAACGATAAGATATAAAAATTAGACTACCGCCAGTGCGGTCGTGCAAATCATTTGAAGCACAAAAAGTAGTAGGCTTCCCTTGAATGAGAGATGGAAATCACGAGTCGAATTACCTACACACAGACCTAGGGATTGGTTCTCCGCGGGAGACCTCTAATGAATCGTGGCACAAAACTAGACACATGCGCAACTGAAAGGCGCCGGGTAGAACACCGAGGTAAAGCCAGCCTGCGGCCTGCTAAGCTAAATAAATATCTTATTAAGAAGTATTTTGGAAATTTCAAGGACATTTTTTGAATTTCTAAGGAATATCGGATGGTACAAATGTCAAAGAAACTTCTTTTAAATTTAATAGAAAAGTATTTTCAGTTTAGGAGATATTTAATGCTATGCAAATTAGCTGTAGCATTTCCGATTGTGGAAATAGGCAAACGGTTTCGAGGTTTTCAGATTCATTTGGATTAAAATCTAACAGTAATTAAACACACAAAGACTAACAAAATATAAAGGAATCTTATATTCTGACTGTAAGCTAACAAGATAACTTTTGCTCTTTTATGAATATTTGTTACCTACCAATTTTGTTATTATAGTTACGTGCATATTTCTCACATCTCTGCTGGGTATTATAACCTTGTGCATTAATGGCGACTTGGTCACGTATTCAAGTGTCGACTTTCGTTCTGGCCCGTCAAAGTCATACCAGGACAGCGACAAATATCGACAACCTCCTGATATCAGTTCGTTGTATAATCAAAATCACAAGCGACTACCGTATTCTTATCCAGAATACTATATGGGTATCGAATCAGTTGTGAAACAAACTTCTAACAACGGCATATCGTTTCCCAAAGTGTACCAACCTGCTTTTGGTTGTATCGTGACGCCACAATGTGCGACCACAATAGAAGGTTCACATCAATGATTTCAATAATGCAGTGATCGGATAGTCAGACAGTTAACACCGGTAACAAAAGCCGATTCCGGTTATTTTTATAATATTTAGTTGACTACAAAGTGTTACTAACAATTGAATTAGAAGTGTTCAATTCAATACTTGGGATATCTTGTTAAAATTGCAACTTCTGACATATAAAATTTTGAGTGGTATCATTGTATTACACCATACAGCAAGATGTTTACATGTCAATTATTAGACCGCTAAAAATTCGATAAATTAATATCATACGCACAACCAAAGTTAATGCGATCCCGTATAATTATATATGGTTAAGTTCCGATGTCCCAGGCGTAGCCACACGTCGGTGTAGATAACGGAAGGGTAGCGACGCCCTCGGCTCCTATGGGTTGGGCGCCTGCGGCTGGGGATCAGCGATCGGTCGGTCCAACACCTCAGAAAGCAAACCCATTACCACTATTAGCATGTACGAGTGCAATGTTTCGTTATACTTCCTGACGTAGTCATTATGTTACGTAGGAGAACTAAATTTAGTCTTATGATTTACTTGTAACCATCAACCACTGACGCTTTTCGTCTTGTAGATAAAACTTTAGCAAAACAAGCTAGTTTTGAAAGTGTAACGTGGCCAAATCTATGATCATATCATCGCATGGCCAGGTTTTTATAAAACACCGTGTCTCTGTCTGAATTAAGTTGCGGTGAGTCGACGATAAACAATTGTAAAGTTGCGCCTAGAAAATAAAGTTTAATAAATTTCAAACTTGCTGTTTCAAGACAGGGTAAATGCATTTGGCATTTCACCTAGCTGCTAATTTAAAATTAAAGTATTGATTCATTCAGATAACTGTCTAGGTGTACGCCTAAAAACGTTTAACTGCTCAGTCATTGTTTTGCAAATCATGAAGTAAAGTAGCGTCTAAACAAACGTATTCAAGGCAACTGCTAGGAATCGCTTTATACAGCTAAAAGTCAGCAAAATAAATTTGTTTTGTTTACAAATTAATGTTTATGTAATTTTAATTGATAATAGATGGTCCACTTTAAAAATGAAGTAGGGGACAAAATTTTCCCACAAAAAAGTGATCGATTGCACCTGAAAAATTCGAGGAGCATGCAATTTATGAGCACCCACGAATTTTCAAAGTACCTAGTAGACACTGTGTATTACGATCAGTATCTAGAAAATTACTGAATACATTAGATTTAGTAGCACCCACGAAATTCTAAATTTGCTGAGTTCTAAGTAGCAACCACAAAATTTATGGAAAATTTTTTTGTTATCCCCTTCACTTTTAAAGTTGATGATCTATAATCAATACCGCTTTTGGTTTTTTTCAATCTACTTAATCCAAAACATTTTCTTCCGATTTACTTCCAACTGATAATTTTATACCTTTAGCAAATTTATATTTAAACCCTAGTTTTTTTTATTTAATAATGCAGGTAACAGCTATGTACCATAAAATTTTATCTTGGTTCTGCGTTTCGTTTTAAGGTATTTCTATTAATGACGTATTACATGAGCGATCGATGCTATCATCACAACCTGTAGGCTAGAAAGCTATACTACTCTATACAATTTTATAAATGACCATAAATATGCTTCAAATAGATCGTATAATTAACGAGTTAACGTACAAAAAGGATATCCTTGAGTCCAGAATGGGGTTTTTCCGGCGAATTTCTTCAGTAAAGAGTTGACCCGTACAAAGTCTACAGCATACGTATGCCACACACGACCCATTTGCTGTAATATTTATTCTAAATATAAGCAACAATTTCTATGTGACAGACGATAAAACACTAACATTTACACAAAATAATTAGAAAAATATGTTCTTCCTATGCGGAGAGAATGTTGTAGTAATATTTATGTGATATATATTTTGTGAGATAATGCACCAGAAAAATTTCAACTGAATTGCACAACCAATCTGTATTTGTAAATGGTAGTAACATTATATGCAAGGCATTGTTCCTTAATATGCGGTTTTACACGTTTCATGAATGAATTTTTCGGTTTATACGTTTACTTTAAGATAGTTTATTTATTTCATCAAAACTATGAAAAGTATAATACTACCGCTTCCAAAATTGTAGACGATAACATGATAATCTGAACTAATTGTGGCCCGGACACTGGGAATTGAACCCGTATTTCCAAACAGATCGAGATAGAGGCAAATAACTTTACATCCGTCTGCCGAGATATCCTAACATAACATGCTGAACAACTAAGAAATTTCCATTTAAGCGTTCTTCACTTTTAGATGTTGCAATTGAAATTGTGTTTTAGCCCTGTATATTGCTGCTAGGCAACATAGTAATCAGTCTTACTGTAAACCCTGAATATATATTATATAATGATAAATGACATTTTGCTAAATTTCCATCCTCTAGGTAATATTATTCACGAATGATGACCAATCATCGATAGCCATTTTTATGACGTATTATGTCAAGCAATTATACACACGTTACGTTATGCCACAAAGCTGAAAAAGGATCATAGCTTCATTGGTGAATTAACGTTTACATGCGCCTACGGTAAATACCCACCGGTAAATATAGTGTTTTATAAATATATCAAACATTGGAGGCATGAAAATGTATTGATCGGCTCCAAAATTGAGTATGGATGGCCAACTGTTGTTGCAGCTGCAGCAATAAACTTTTTAAATAATAAAACGGAGGTTGATTTATTAATAAACCATAAGCATTTAGTGAAGACTTGTTGCTCCAAAATACAAGACATGATTCAAGAAATATGAAAATAAATTGTTGGTAAATAGCTGTATTTTAGTTGTGGTGATAACTATTGATTGCTGTCAAATCATTGTCAAAAAAGTGTGTGATAGTGATTTCAGTCATGTATCTAACGTGTGTAGTCAGATTATTATCAAAAAAACTTCTGTTATGATGATAATTGCCGCAGTTATGGTAGAGTCCACTTTAGGATGTCCATCTCGGTTTTTCTTTTCTCGACACAATTCACGCTATTAAATGGATGATCGCACACAAATTACTATTTTCACATGCGCGCACTCACGATTTGCGATAACAACACATGGGCGCTATTAGCTATCGCTATTATGCCATTTGGTTCCATATTTACTCGCCGTTTACAACAACACTGTTGTATTCGCGGTTTTCAAATAGTTTTTATACGCATATGATTCTCGTACGTACCTGTCGGAATGAGCTGATTGCACTAAATCAAGTAACTATATGTATAATATAACTGGTCGATATTCGCTACTGAACAACGTTGGATTCGGCTGCGTTATTTATATCATAAATAAATACAGGGAGAGCTTGGTTTGTATTGATTTATAACAAAAATTGAACGTGGCCTCTAGTTATAATCATTACCACCCTTTTATTTGATACGGTTGCTAAAGACTAGCGATGTGCATTGCGTAAAGGTATGTTAAAACAATATGACTTGCATCTAAATTCTTTTATGTAGATTACTATTCCATCGCTTTGCGAAGAGTCTTAAGGGTTCCAGTATGGCTCAGGAATTACTCAAAATTTAGTGTACATAAAGCAGTCAAACTATCCTTCCTCGTATCGTCACGACGGCTTGAGAGTTTGTTCGGCTTTACACAAAATTCAAATAAATTGATCATAACGAAATGGTTAAGCATATTTAGTAATATTTACCAGGTTTCTATTAAAATATCATATCTGTGGACAAGCTATACGAAATAATTATAATACTGATTTGTGCGAGTGTAAGCGTTTTGTTTAATTACAAACCTTATACCATAAAACAACATCTAACAACTGTAATTTGTTCAAGCGTGTCCATAATTCCTAACAGCATAAAATGGGTGTTGAAACATCACGACAACCCGATATTGTAGTGGCCTATCCAGGCTATGCGACTGGTTATCAATCGAATCAAGCTCGTGGCCCGTATCATCATGGTCAGCAACCACCAGTTATTCTTCTTCAACAGCCATACTATCATCAACAACAGGGGCGACCAAAGAGTTATGTCCCTTTTGAGAACGAAAGGCAAATGGATGATCGTGAATTTCGTGATCGATTCGGTGAAAAGCGAAAATCGGCGAGTCATCGATAAAATAAATACATAAGCCAAATTTTTTTAAGCCAAACAAATATATACCTGTGCTTGTGCATATATATAAACAATATATATTATCATTAAATATGTGTAAGATATCATTTTTAAAATATATTATTTATAAAATGTTTTAATAAATTATATGCTTCAGTAATGCGTTTGCATTGTAAAGGACCCAGCATATAGTGATTTTGTCTGCCAATAGTCAGCACCGCACAATTCCCTAGTGTAAAGTACGTATCTACACTATATAATGAAGCAGATGCTGTATGAGACACCAGAAACCTTGCTATAGTATGTAAAGTTACCTACTATATTTTCCTTAAAGAATCAACGACACCATACACAAACATTTTACAAAATATGTGCTAATAATAATGGTGTAGTTGACATAATATATTGTTGACATAAATTTTATGGTGTCGTCTGCATCATGCTGTGTTTGATGCTACCGTTTAGCTAACGTTACCGTCATGAAACACAATCAAAAACACTATAGTGTCTAAGATACCAAATCAGGGATAGTGGCAGAGACACCCAGGGAGGACAAAACTTCCTCATGGGGAAGCGTTATAATATAAACGTCGCATAACCGCATACGAACATATTTTGGATACTATGCGTGGACCAATAAAAAATGGGCCCAAGTAACCTGAGGGGCGAAAATAAAATGCAGGCCATGCCGTTCTCGATATATTAAGCCTAAGTCTTATGCAGAGTTCACGTTATAATGTCCTCGTTTGGAACCTATGTACACCGCGCAGTGTCACATACACTGTCGACAGCAGGGTGTCTTAGACCATCCCATGTTTTTTATAAATTTTAAGGGTATCTAGCAAGGGGTATTGCGACTTCTTGACAGTGTCGAGCACACCGTTTCTTGTTTGCAGCTTTATTGACGGTGTGGCCTAGGATTCAGGATTAGGGCCCTAATCGGTTTTTGAAAGGGTCTACGACATCAAACGTATAAGAAACTATTCGTTCTCCATAACCTGAGAAAAATATGGGTCTTGAGTCTCATTTGGATCAGCGAAGGCCTTCTGTGCAGGTATGTGGCTCGTTATTGCGGCGATTACCTAAGTTGTGGGATTATGTAAAATAGGCCATGAGATCATAAACACACACAAACGTTTAAATCTTTGTAATAAATGAAGGATATCGGTCTCCTTGTGCTCATTTTGCTGAGCGATAGAAACTATATGTATCTACAAATGCAAAACACTTTATGCATATTGTGCTGGCTACCTATGTTATCCAATACGTTCAGAATTAAAAGACTTGGTTTCGAAAAGTCCTCAATTATATTATTACTTCATGATATGTTATTCTGTTATAGCATGGTAAGTTTGAGTTTTAAGCGATATAAAATTAAATCCTACTTGACAAACGAACCAGAGCTTTCGCAAAGTATGCGCTGTCCAATAATTTCAAAATGTCTTTATAATTCAAAAAATGTCAAGTCATATGTAAGTAGGAGAGTGGAGCCATAGGCTACAGTATTTCAAACTACAGCAATAATTTGAAATTATAGCTGCACCTGAACTGTGTTTTCAAACGTTGCGTTTTGAGTTAGATTATTTCGTCGTCTAAAGTTTTGGAAATAACATTATCGGGTTGGTAAGTAATTAAGTATCGATGCTGGCATCAACGAACACCCTATATATTTGTGAATACAGATCAGATTTCGATTACGACTGCCGTTATAACCGATTTGTTGTTTCGTTGTTCTGCAAACAATTTAACTCAACCGACGAGCACTATTAAACAAAACTACATATATTCTTGCATTAATAGAACGTACAGTAAGGAAATCAGAAGTTGCCGATAATAAGTAATCGTATAGACGGTTTTACTTATGTTGTGCTAGAGTAACGGAGGTTGCCAATATTTTAAAAGTATTTAAAAGAAACAGATATTGTTTGGGCTTTGCTTAATGTCCGAATCATTGGAAAATGATATTTGGGTCATCCTCTGCATATTCTGCATCAAATTGAGCATAAATTCGCAGCATCTCAGTATTAAAAATCACAGCACGATCCGGTTTTTCTTATTTATGAAACATTCATTGCTACAAAATTCTTAAACGATATAAATATATCTAACTGCAACAAACTTGAACCAGCGAAAAAAACATCACAAAAAATAATTTTCCCGGAGAATTAGTGAGGCAAGAATTAATCATACGGGATAAGACTTTGTAATATATTAA
>JASANE010020519.1:0-25962 GCA_030248225.1 Trileptium ribeirensis | reverse complement strand
TGCCCTTCCTACTTTAGGACCCACATGGATTAATATTTTCATATATGTAATAAAAATGTTTCTACCACTCCCAGGAATAAGGGAAGACTAAATTCAGCGGTCAAGGACATATATCGGGTGTAATTTGGTAGCTTAAAAGCTTGGGGATGTAGGTACAAGAATATGGTGGGTTCTAAATTTGGTTGTCCAAGAATTTCGGTGGGATATGATTTCATGTCCGAGAACGTAGGAGAGGTGCAAAGTTGCTACTCTAAGAACCTAGTGGGGCTAGTGATGTTGATGTCGCACCACCTGCGTCAAAATCCTAAAGGGTAAGCCCGACAAAGCTAGATTGTCACTCTTCAGCGCAGTCGACCATATTTACTCCTTGCCGTATTAATGACAACATTTGGAAATAGACCATACATAAATGATTTTATATTTTACACTGATATATGCTAATTTATGTACACTGCTACAGTGACGCACCCATACACTGATTTATGTTACGTTTCAGCTTGCCCCGATGGGTATACATCGAAGCCAAGTGGATGTTATAAATATCTTGGAAGTGGGAACGGATATTCAACGAACGATGCTGTGTCAGCATGCCCGACCGATAACCCGAATGCCACACCGGTTATATATCGCAGTCAGCAGGATTTAAAAGAAGCATCAGAAGTCATACCGGGGACACCAGATACGTCTGGCCAAGTGATAACATCAGCTGTTGATATTTGTAATAATTCGTCTTTGTGTATTCGAATGAGATCTCAAAGCGGAGAATTGTGCATTCCACCGTATTTCAAATGGGATCCCGTCAATGGCGAACCCCTTGGTGGAGGACTTCAGTTATGCACTACGGCATACATTAATGAAAATTTCCAAGGCGTGTACGCTTCCAACGATGTGCCTTGTGATTTGTCGGCGACATCAGTTTACGCAGTTTGTCATATTCCTAATTTTGATGTTTGTGGTACGTTCGCTTAATAGTGACCTTAATTATCTTTAGCCCATAGGTATCCATAGGGGGATAGGTGAGTTATACCCCTAAGGATCGCCCTCCCCCTCAAGTTATATACACCCCGCCCCGAAGGCTCCGCATCCGCCCAGCCCCACACCGACGACCTCACACCAACAAGCATTCGACATCCATGTTTTAAACGTATATAATGGATCATATTATTACAAAGCTGTATATTATACGATTAACTAACATTGCAATGAATGTATTGCGATCGTAATAGCATAGCTTATAAATCATATGATCATATATGTACGAAGCAATAGTAGCGTCTGGCAGTTATCACCAAGCGTCCAAGATGGATTTTTATATGAGAGTATGACACTCGGGCATACGGTCATACTCATGATGATTTTTTTATACAAAACTATGACACTCGGTCATGATACTCATGCACTTTGCATTATCCGGTGACGTGGGTGCTGTTGGGCTTACTAGCAAAGATTTCCGACTGACTTGTTAAGATTCCCTAAACAAGACAAGCGGAGCCAAGAGGAGAAATAGCATCATCGAGGCTCCTATTGTAATTTCAATATCATTGACAATTTGTGTCATTATAGCTGGTTTTGCCCCGCACAATAAACCTTGTGGAGGTAGTCGATACCGTCAAAGGCCCTTCAGGGTACGCCCTATCATGACGTTATGACAGAGGTAAGCCGAAAAACGACAAAATTATCACAAAAAGCAAATTATATGTGCTTGACCAAGTGTCATACTATTCTACAAGTATATATTCATCCCAGACTCCTGATATCAAAGATCTGTTCAAAAAGCACATTCATAATAATCGGAGCAATCTCCGTGCTCGACAATTCCTGAAAACTGAAATTCTATCAATCTTTACATTGTACAATACCATGATCATGACTTTTGTTCGCATATCGAGAAATTTGGCTAGTGAAAAACCAGGTTTACGGGAGGGCTGCCCAGTGCTCTTCAACATATACCATCAGGCGGTGATGCGCATAGCTGAGAAGGAAAGGGTCAAGGTGGCCACTGACAACAACGAGACAGCAGGTATTAGATGGAACTACGTGCCGGGGAAGTGCTTTCCGGGAACCGGATTGTGGGAGAATCACAACAGCCACGCAGTCTACACCTGTCCCTATCCCTTTTCGCGGACGACACCACTATCATCGGCACTGCTCGTGAGATCGAGCGGAGGACGCAGGCGATAAAGCGAGTCATGGCTATGATCGAGGAAAAAACAATGATGATAAAGAAGAGACACTAATTTTTGGGACGTAGGAGGGCTCAAAAGCCCGGATGCTGGGGTGCTGGATAGGAGCCGGAGACGATATGAGAAACCGAATGAGCCGGGCAAACGGCAAGTGGTCCAAGGTAAAGAAGCAACTAAAGCATTCGAGACTATCAAAAAGGACCCAAGCAGCCATCGCCAAAGCATGTCTCGAAAGTGCTATGCTGTTTGACTGTAACACCCGCACGTGTGACCTGATGGGCATAAAAAGCTGCAAAGACGAGTCGACAGATACTATCGACACATATGGAGCAGCAAAACGGGGCCGCCTCTCATCGAGATGGCAGAAAAGGGCGTCAACATGCAGTATGTCCGCACCACGCTAGGAGTCAAGAGTATCCGTTGGAAAATCGAAAAACGAATACAAGAACGCATCGGGCACATAATCCGAATGGATGATTCGAGGCAAACGAAGGCAGCAGCGCTGGGGTGGTACGTCGGCCTGGAACAGCTCCTGAATATCAGAGATCGCAAGAGAAAAACTGCCCTTTACTGGACACGGTTACTAAAAGAAGCTGGCATTGACTGGACAGACGTTGGGCGCCTGGCTACCGACTGTATGGGTTCGAAGGAACTGGTGATAGCCAGGATGCATAACCTCAACAGATGGGATCGGAGCAATGGGAACATATCGTCGGAACAAACACGGACACAAAACAAACAAACGGCTCCCACCAAGCAGTATGCTCTGAAGTGCAAGTTCGATGGTTGCGGCATACTCTGCAATAGCAGGGCCGGGCTCACAGCACATCAACGAAAGATGCACAACGAAAGCAACCAACGTAAACCGTTTGGTTTACCCTAGTTAATAAAAGTCATACAATTCTGCAAAATTCAGGTTTCAAACTTGTAATTCCTCAACTCAAAAATGAACATGACCGCATCCTACGTGTTGTCATAGTAAAAACTGACATATAAATCAACAAGCAACGATTCCGTGACTGCGATATCTAGCAATCTGTAAATATATATAATCTTCAAGTTCAGATGTAAGGTTTGATGGATGTTTATATGCACAACAAGTGTTTTAAACAATAAATTATTTTGTTTTATTATCAAATTCTGAAAGTTCCCATATTGTTTTGCTAATCATAGTACACAAAATTATATATATGTACCTGATAGAGGTGAGAAGCTGAGGTCTAGGCTGGTCTCATCTCGGAGTGGAATCGAGTCGTTTCGAGTTTTCCCCCAACTTTTTTAAAGCCGAACCGAACGTCGTCCACAATGCTATAATATTGAAGATACTATAATATTGAAGATTATTAAGCTACTATAATATTGAAGATATTGTTTAGAGCATGGCTAACGTTGTTACCAGATGCTGCGCGGTAACCGTTGTGTTGGCAGCATTAATTTGATTTAGATACATTGCTTTAATACTATTATACTAACGGCACTGAAATTGTATGTTGCATTGATACGACGTCATGATGCATCATTTACCTAACAATAATTATACACAGTGAACATATGAACCAAATGGGAGCAGTTTTAATAAGATTATATTCCTTGAGTAACAACCAAATGGGTCTTTTAGATTATACACCCCCAGACCAAGAACCGTCAATTTCACCTTTAATTTTAGAACCAGTCGCGTCTACGTGTTTTAAAATCTCCAACAGAACCGTATGCATGACAAATATTTTTACAACTTTTTGCCTACTATTGGTCCGAAATTTTCAAACTCATTTTTGTTAGTAAATGTATGATATTATCAATTATCCAAAACTCATTGACGAACTGAGTGGCATGTAGTTAAATCTGCTGAACTCTAAGTTAACGCCTTAAACTAAAGCTTAGTATAGCATTTACATACCTGTAGCTTTTTACACAATAAACTAATTGACCTAGTTTTAATACCATTTGACTGCGATAGAGTTGTTGGTTGCACATAAAAACCACTCCGCAGATTAGGACGGGTAAGACTTTCCTCTGTAGTACATTGTGCGCTTATGTTTTCAAGTTTACTTTCCAGTGTTGCATTTATAGTAAAGATTTGCATGATCGTTTTATCAACATTTTTCTTTTTTAAGAATATGAAAATTATATTTTCAACAGTTTCCTAGGGAAGGGGGTGGGTAAAGACAATCTAGTGGTAATCCCCCCCTTCCTAACTTTGTGTCGTTAACAGATAGCAGCTTGAAATAAATAAGAACCCAGAGCGATTTACTAGGATTTAGAGTCTTTAATACGCTTTATCGTAAACAGTTATACAAAACTACAAATATGACTTCACACGTTCAAAATTTTAGTTGATCTCTTGGCGTCAAAATTCTATCAAATTTTGAAAAAAAATTGAATTTTGCTAAATTTGCAAGTATGAGCACTGCTCAAACTTTTATGGTATGCTACTTTAGCCGGTCACGGAAATATAACTATGTTACATTGCAAAAAATTTTAGCTCAAAATTTGTGCCCGATTGGCTGAAGTAATGCGCTGCAAAATTTTAAACAATACTAATACGTTCCAATTCACCAATAATGCAAAAAAATGCTTTCAAAATTTGACTCTTAATTTGCAACTTAAAAAATATTACCGATTACAATTCTTCAGAATTTGATCAAAGTTTCAATTCAAAAATCGAACAAAAAGTTTGACGTGTGAACACGCCTTAAACCAAATTTGCTTCGATTTTTTTGACTCCGCGAAGTTTTCGCGTTACTGTTGTAGGCATTGTGACTACTGAGCCGAGACCCACTCAGTAACTCAACCTAGATTTGCCGACGAATGAGTACAATCATATATATACTAAAGAATGATCTTTAACCGCGGTGCATGTGATGAATTTAGCTAGAAATAGTCGCTCGGAGTCTAAGGGCAACTTGAGTGGATGCGGGGTGTTTGACAGATATGCGCTATGATTTTAAGAGTTTTCCTAGCGCCTTTGAAAGACCCGGCTCTGTTGATTCGCTAATTTGTCACAATTTAATGAAAGGTTCTGTTCGAATAAATAAATGATCGGCTATGTTGGCAATATAGCTGTTATTTATTCTTTTGCGCTGCAGCGGTATGACTAATCATTCTAGTTCTTTCACGTACAACTGAATGCAATGTGTGCTAAAACCCAAACGCACTGTGTTGAGATACGTCCAAATTGTTTTTATAATGTATTATCTGTAAATTATACACTTTTGAAATTATATTTGCGAGTGTGACTAAATATTAACACCGTTTAGAGGAACCATGCCCGAACCAAGCTCCAAATTATCCAAACTCCCAAAGTTGGAAAATGATTTGATTTGGTCCATCAAATCCGATCAATTTGAAATTTTCGAGATTAAAGTTACGTCGATTTAAATCGGCTTCGCCAGAGATGTAGTTCCGAAATACGTTTGACCCCAACTATTTAGAACCAAAAATGTCGCTCAACTGGTGCTTGATCTGAGTTACAGAATGTGGTTATTAATTAAAATTTCGCCCGCGAAATGCAATGAAGCCTTGCTACTAGTCGTGCATAAAATGTTACCCATTATGCGCGCGAAAAGGTTACTACTAACTATGTTCCGCAGCTCTATATAAGGCCGCATTGAAATGGCATTTTTGACGCCAATTTAATTGGAGGCCAATTTCATTGGGAAACGGTCGAATTCAAACAATTTTTCCCTGAGGGAGCCGATTTAAACCGGGTCGTATTAATCGGGAAATCTCAAAATCGGATAGAATTGATGCAGCAAGCGATATCTTACAGTATTTGCCAGCAATTAAAATTTTACAGCAACTACGTCGACCGCAGCAGTAACCTCGACTACAGTTACGACTACTACTTCAACTACTATTACGACTACCACTACAGTTACTACTACAACTACAGCAATTATTACAACCACAACGACTGTAACAACAAGTAGAAACTGACAAATTTTTCTTTTTTCAATGATCCTTATTGTATGTATGCGCAAGCCAGTGGAGACCCACGTATCTATGTACGCGTCGCTTCAGGTGTTTACAAGTAGATTTTTCGCTAAGTCACCGGTTGTGTAACACTTCATGTAGGATCTAAATATGTGCCTGATATACCAACAACAACAACAACGACATAGTTTTTAGTAACCGAAACCATACTAGCAACTGTAGAACCAGCTTGACAAGGCCTTAGGTGTTAAAAATATCACAGTAAGGTAAGGTTTGCAAGCTAACTTGCGTTTAATTACTGAATGTCCGTGTAACATTTTTAGGACCTTCCAAAAATGCGCGTCTACGTGTGTACAGATTTTCCGCAATATATGTTAATTTAACGAACGTGGCGTGAAAATGAGCTTTCATAGGGTTGTTCCCATTAACGTTTATCCGTCTGCTCATATTTACTTTAAAAAAATTATTGCTCATTTACACGCCTACAGATATTAATTGTGAAACCAAACAATTAATTCTTGTACTGTTCCTACTGTAACCGCAATATGGGAGCAACAGACTGCTTTTTATAAATACTAAGTCCTGCGAACGTTATATGAATTTATTTGCCCCAAGGCGCAACGCGTGATTGTGTAACTCGATCATCAATCTACAAGTTCGTAGGATTGAAAAATATAATTGAGAAATTTCGCAATTGTTTCCGAGCAAACTGTGACAGTAGGATAATTGGCAAATTTAACAATTGTCGCCGCAATTGTTCCGAGGCTGACGATATATGTCAGCCGGACAATTACGACATTTGGGAGAGACATTTGGACAACTACGACAATTGGGAAATTTCTCAATTGTCTCCGAAGCAAATGCGACAGCGGGACAATTGCGCCAATTCATTGGTAAATTTCCCAATTGTTAAAATTGTCCGACTGTATTACGGAAAATGTTTGTGTGTGTCTACACAATAGACACATATATTAATATATAACTAATTATCGCAGAGCCAATAGGGAAGCCCCTAAACTTGACATGAGCCGCTGTTTGAATGGCCTAATAGCGGCTGAATTACATCGGCATTGGCGAACCTCTATTCCTACCATTGATTAACGCCGTGGAGCCGAAATTGTAGTGGTCGATAACCGTAGGTTTTGATCAGTGTAGCGTTCGCGGCTATGAAACTCCCGCAGTCGAAATTGGTTGACTTTGCACGTAGGGCGAAAAACAACGATTGAAAACTTCTATCATACATCGAAGGTATACACAACCGGATAGGGGAAGCTCCTTTCCACGCCGCTTTATGTCAGATATGTGATCCTCTTGAAACCGCGCGTCCCACGCTTTCCGTGGTAATTTTTAGCAATTAATATGAGACAAACTTTTTAAGTAAAACTTTTGGAGAATACGAAAAACTATGAGGATAAATTTGAAGCAAAGAGAAAATGTTTGGTTACCTCATCCTGGCCTACCTCCGCCGCGTACCAAGTTCCAGTTAGTTCTAATATACAAAATAAATATCTTAAAAGCAGTCGATTAAATTTACCTTACATTTAACTCAGTACGTTGAATTTAGCAAATAGGTTTACAAGGTAAAGTTTTGGATTCAACTCGATTAAATCACTGTCGAACACTTTAACGGATTGTAGCCTGTGTGGCCCCCAGAGAGTTTAACGTCGGGCTACCTAGTTAGTAACTTGATAACTTGATTATATTCCCTGAGAGTTTAACGTCGGGCTACATAGTTAGTAACTTGATAACTTGATTATATTCGTAGGTGGTTATAAAGTTTTCCTAATAAATTTTATACTTTATTTGAGGGTGACAATCTCACAAATGAGTTCGATAGGTAATTTTGTGGATCACTCTCGCCGTAACTCTGTTACTCTTGTATACAATCACTGGGGCGAACGGTACGTGTCAGGGCTTGGGATATTCTCATCCGCAGGCCGTGGCACGCAGGGTTGGCCGGTCCAGGAGGACGTACTTATTACGCTTGGATATGAACAACGCTGGACACGCTGAGTGATTTTAAAGACTTTATTTGAGGTTATACATATACACAATACTGGCCAAGCATGGGCAATCGAAGAAGTACGCGATACACTACAGATTGAAAAGGTTACATCCTGACGATTGTGTCATTCGTTCCCTTGTCTATTTCCCTAAAGGATGGAGGGGCGGCACGAGCGAGTGCGTTCCCGGAAATACCGGGCCAAAACCTATGCCGAGGCGTCCTCTGTCAGCATTAACTAATTCAGTTAAAGCTCGGGTCATGCGTTCTGGCGTGCTTCGAAGTTCGCTCTCGATAACGCGCGGCGCTATAATTATTCAATCGAAAATACGGGGGCGGAGGAGAAGATCAGTGTGACGTGCGGAGTTGGTTGTGTGCCGGCCAGGCAAGGGCGAGAAAGCCAGGCTTGCAGCGAAAGAAACGAAAGTACGAACTACATAAACGGCGTACTACTGTTATCATCAAAGCATAGGACATGGCTGGATTTGTTCAATAGAAAAGGGGCACTAATCAGGGCACGAAAGCAAGCATGGATTTACGATACAGGGTGAGGCATGGTTATAATACACGAACCAACTATAGTACAACACAAGACACTGTTATAGGTAAGTGATCGGCTATGATACAAGCGGGCGGATAGCATTGATCATTACATTACAGGCAAGGTACAAATATAGCAGACCGGTGTATATAGCATCGCCGTTCGTGTAAACTTCTAGCCCTGTAAATTTTGCCTAAAATCCCTATCGAGTCTTCCACATTGTTTCGCCATTAGGACGGGTTTCGTGTCATGTGCAAATTATCCTTACCTCGACGTGTTCAGTAGTCCAAGCCGAAATTACGTTAGCCCCTGTCATTAAAAATCCGCGAACAGTTGGTTTACGGCGGTGAGGTTGATTTTGGTGGTGGAGTACCAGTTGAACTACGTTATATTTGTTGGGAACGCAGTTTTGATCACGTTAAAGGATCGCCCCTAGTTACTGTTTCAATGGCCTAAATAGGTGGGGACACGAGCAAATGCCATCTTTGGCGAGTTCCAAAGTGCCCAGTGCCGCTGATCTAACAGTTTTGATGAGCGATGGCGGGTGTCTCACAGTTAGGGCTAGGTTTGCACTCTGGGGTGCCTTTGGTATTTGCGTACGGGACACGGGACGCTCTGGAAGTCGGGCCGTAATTCGACGGTTGCCGTAGTGTTCCTAGGCATAGCTGCTAAGCCTGCCGTTTTGTGGGACACATGGGACACTGGGGCCCATTTTTTTAAAAGAGGAGTGCGCGCCTCTTTCTGTTGGTGTTTCTTTGTTGGCTTCTGTCTCTTTGATTTGCCCCTGCTTTGTTGTTCTTTCCCTTTCTGTCCTCTCTCTATAACTCATCCTAATGCCTTATTGTACTGCCTGGACTGCAGTCTCGACTGCACTATCGAAATTGTGCAGTCGAGTTATCATCGACATTTTAGTCGATTCTCCTAAAATCCACGTAGTCGAGTGGATAATACGGAAAATTCTGCAGCGGGCTTGTATTACTCGTGTTGGATCGAGTCTTACAACTGGAAAATGAAAAAAGGAGAGAAACAGAAATGATAACGGAGTATATATAGTGCATAGCCTAACGGGCAAAAAGAGATAAAATAAAAGAACGGCTAAACTCAGCGATCAATTCGCTCCATAGAAAAAACGGTGTATTGCTCTTGCTCGATTTGGGGCCAAAATGATTCGGGCAACGGGGCTAATTTTCTTTTTTGGACCTATGATGTTAGGTATTTATTTTAAAAGCACGAGCACAGGAATGTACCTTTAAGCCGGATGGGGTCCGGCCAAGCCATCGGTTCATTTTGGTAGAGAAAATTTCTCGGGCTCTATACCCTGATGCCTGGACCACGTGAATGTATTTCAGTGAACTCTGGACATTTCAATAATTTAACCGCGGTAATTCCAGTGGAAACTAGTATATAACAGTGTGCATTTAACAAGCTGCTAGAGAGCAGTGTCATAAGGGGCTGGTGGAATCTCGGACGACCGGGGGCCTTGTCCCTTTAGATGCATAATCGGATAATACGCGGAACGGGGCGATCGCCTAGTGGAGTTTCCGTTGGTTGTCCGGGGTTCCTGTCTGCTTTAAATGTCCACCAAATTTGCAAACACCTAGGCAATGCGCGTATAGCTTTTACTAATACTCGAACCAAATACTAGCATAAAATATAAGTAAGACATTTAGCCTACGACAATACGTGAAAATTGCTCCCCGCGGAGTGCAAATACCTTACGCTCAAGCTGAAATACTTAGAATTTGTTTAGTCTTTTGTATTCCCAAATTTTCTTAGCTCAATCTGATAAACGAAATTTTGGGGCTTCCTAAAGCACAACAGAGGCTAGTCCTCCATTCGTAACTGCGACGTCAGTTCGAGCTCAAACACGGCATAAGCATCGAACGGTCAACTAAGCTATAAATTTATAAATTATAACTGTAAACAATCAAGCAAGTCCGTACTGTTTCGTTGGGAAATTTTACCGTGGTCGACTCAGGAGAATTAGGTAATCCTAACCCAAGAGCGGACAGTAATGTAAAGCATAGACTGGAGGCGTCCCTGTTAATTTGTCCTACCTAAGACCACGGGGAATCAGAAAGACTTAGAATTGGTGCCTGCAATTTAATACCTCCCGTGCAATCGCTCAAGATGCCCAAAACAGGACTCGGCTTGAGGAGGTTTGTCAAGGAACGCGTAAAAGGGGTCGCAAGTCAGCGTGAGAAGCGTGACGTCCAACGACGGATTTTAGGTCAACCTATAGGGTGTAAAATCGTGCTACAGTCAACTAAATCTCTATGAATGGTCTGTTACAGTTACATCTGGGGAAAATAAACCCCCAGGATCCAGGCTACTCCGAAACTTCACTTACAATCTTCGATCCGGGGCAGCACTAGCTAGCCCCCTTCGCGAGACGGAAGATGTCTGCTAGGGTCCTCCAGCAGTCGAATCCCATTCCAAACGCAAACAAAATAAAAGCACTGGAAAGTAAAATCATTGCCAAACCAAACTACAAAACTCTAGCGTCGGAGTCAGTCAGTAAAGTCGACCGAACTCCGCGCTGCCGAAGTCGAACTGATTCCAAGAGTCGTCGCCACAAAATTTTTGCCTATTTGTTGCCATCCAAACGCCGCTGATTTCTTGACGCCCACTTTTTCGAGTTCAAACCCGGGCGCCCAATTAGAAAATTCCCCAAATTTTATTTTTGACAGGTATCGTAAAGCCTGGGTCCCCTTTATAAAGAGTCGGCTTCAATCGAAATCGCCGACATCAGATTTGAACCCTCCGACTACTCGGAGGTAAACATCTGCGAATTTAGCAAAAATCCTAATGTCATTTTGAACTCAGTCCCATTGTATTTTCAAATTTGTGTCAAAAAAGCTTACCCAAGATCCACCATTCAAATCTTTAAACCTCTTACCTAACCTAAATCGTCCGTTATTCCCCAACTGCCTCACGAAAGTGGTTGGATCACCTGTCAAATTTGAAATCAGTAAGCCGTCCTATGTATGGGAAAGTCGTAATACGCTAAAGAATTATCCTTATTTTAGGTCAAACTCGTCTTCATGTCCCCATTCATCAAATATTGTTGGCTAACTCGTCGATTTGACGCTAAATTCCTATTGTTCGACGAGCTAGCAGTCCCATCCATCAAATGCGTAAGCATCCAACTGAAGACTAAATTTTCCATCAAACCCATGGGTCAACGTGCAAACATTGCACGTTTATATGTTGACTCGCGAGATAAAGCCAAACTTTCCTATCTGACACTTTCTTAGGTGTCGTGACATGGTGTCTTTAAACGTCCCTAAGGGGAAACCGGTGAAAAAAATGGACTCATCTTAAGGTTGGGAGTGCAGTACACGCCCACCTACCAACTACTGTCAGCACGGCCCTAGTCGGGGCCCCAGAAACCCGCGGGAGGTCCCTAGACATACCCCATTCTTCCCAATCGTGCGAGTCCAGTCCGTCCGTAAAACTTACAAATTTAGTACGATTTTGTGTGTCTTGTCCTCGTTCGTCCTGTTTTTTGTCATGTCATTTTTATATATATATATATCCAAGTCCTATATATACATGCATATATAAATACACACAAACACTCATGAACACACACACGAAACACACAAGACACACAGGCGTCATGAGCGACAGAAAGGTCGCTCAAGTTCGCCAGGGAAACACACAACACAACAACAACAACACCGCCACAACAACCGCAACCGACCAAAGAAGTCGGTTAGAAAAAGAGACAGCGAAGAGGGCAGCGAAGACACGGAGAGGAACAAAGAAAGGGCGCGGGAGGGGAAACGGGCCAAGGGAAATCCCGGGGGATTTTCGAGGGGCTGGGGTGAAATTCGGTCCCAGGACGAAGAACGAGGCCGAATGATACCAAACTCGAGGGAGGTAGACGTAGTGGCGGGTCGAGACCCAGATTTGGGTTCCGACATACATAAGTATATAAGGTTTCAGCGGGCTTTCCCGCACTAACGGTTGGGCGGAGCGACGCCCGCCAGGTATCGTTGGACTCGCCTCCGAAAGGCAGCGCTTGGAGGGGCATTAAAATCATCACAGATAGAGAGAGTATTGATGGTGGTGGGGCCGGTTTCGTCGGCCGTACCGGGTTAACGGGGCAACGGGCGGAGGCCCGCCGGGCATATTTGGAAATGTCTCGATGTGCTGAACGTGATGAGGGGTGATTTGCCTATCTTCTATTTAGAAATAAATTTTCGGGTGTTTTGGTACCCATTTTCAGTTGGCGTTCCAAACGAGCGCCAACTGAACATTTATCCGATTGTGGCGGGCTAGCGGGAAGTCGGGCAGAGGCCCGCCTTATATCGTCGTGCTCGCCGAAAGCAGGCGAATTGAATGAGGTGCACATTTAGAGCTAGGGATCGAATACGGGACTGGTGCATAACAGACAGGATTTTATGTCAAATTTTGTCATGCATTATAAAACAGAAAGTTAATTCATATGACAGCAAAGTGATTTATCGGGCCGAGATCTGCTTGGTCACGTGAGATGGCACAAGGGATAATCTATGCAAGGACGTGCAGAATTCCGGTCGGTGGTTCTGTGACAACAAGAAAGACTGGTTACTATGGCGCTAATCAAGCGATTTTGGGGCGTTGAGGGCGAGGAAATACTGAGATCTCGCCTCGTAGACCGATGCTGTGAAAAGAGAGATTCGTCCGGTAGGGCGGAAAAAGAGGAAATACCGGGGCGTAGAAATCAAGTATATAAACACATATATATATCTATGCATATACCTAACTTATACCTGCTCCGAACCACTGTCATTAGCCAAACTTAGCGTAAGTAACGGCTGTTGGTTTCCAGTTGATGTGTTCGTCCCCTGATTTAAAGTTAAGTCCAGGTGCGGTTAGGGCCATTTTGGCCTCAGCGGGATACCCGTAAATTTCCCTATAGAAAAGTACTCGGGTTATTTTCCCGAAACTGGAGCCTTTAGACAGCTACGGGCCGACAAACCAGCCCGGTGACCGTCGATTCCGAGTAATCGTACACTACCGTACCCCTGATTTGAGCTTTTAGTTTTCCGTTGTTTCCTTGACCATGGCGACGTGTATTACATGCGACCATGGTTACATATGTTGTTCAGGTTGCGTAAGTTTGATAGTTTTGGTTTTGATAAGTAGCGCGGTAATGGTCTAGGTCAATTAACAAGTGGCCTCCTATTCCCGGGCAGTCACAAATTTGAAATTTCAATAGGGGCTAGTGGTCGAGTTTCGTTCAGGTCTCCTGTCTCGGCCAGTTAAAGACTCTATTACATTTCTTTTTTGGTCTAAGTTTGAGCCTTTACACAAATCAAACTTTCTGTGTGCTTAGGTGAGTCCGTCCAAACATACGATTATAAGATGAAACATGCAATGACAAAATTCATATCAATGACAAGGAGCATAGCAATGGCAAAAATAAATGTGCTCAATATCAATAAGCAACGTAATTATTAATGGCCATGGCACCATGCAACATACGAAAATTTCGTTCCCGCAAGCCATGTCTGGTTCGATTTGAGGCTCATTTAAGCAATTTTAGCGGCTATATTGGCAACATAGCTGTTATTTATTCTGATGCGCTGCAGCGGTACGACTAATCTTTTTAGTTCTTTGACGTACAACTGAATGTAATGGTGTCAAATACCAAACGCGCTGTGTTGAGATATGTCCAACCTGTTTTTATAATGTATCATCTGCAAATTATACACTTTTGAAAGCTGGAGTTATAGCTATATAATATATATCTGGTATTTGACTTTAGATAATTATGCATGAGTAAACTTAAGCTGTGTCGCCTTCCATCCTCTTTTGAAATTAGCGATTGCCAATTGCTTGTTCAGTGTGCACGAAATCCATAAAATTATGCGAGAACAAAAAATGGGGCTTTTAGGTAATGCTTCCAAAACAGAACACCTTACTTCTCAACTAAAAGTTAAAGTAGCGAATTTTTTATTTAGCTATCGAACGTAAACACGACATTTTTCCGTTTTATAATCTTGTTCGGGAACCTAAGAATTTACAGTTATAATTACATTCAAAACGTTCGCTAACGCCGTTTGCAGAATAACTCAATTGATAATTTACGGAATAGCTGCTGCGACTAAACCATGATAGTGGTTTATAAGGAAATTCCGTTCAAGTGTGATGTTCGCGAACGTTTTCAGTTTAATATATATGCTGAAAAAACAAGTATTTAAACAATGAACGTACGAATATGATGTTCACAAACGTCTTGAGTTTCATATATTTGTTTATCGTTAAATATATATCGTTAGTTTTTTTATATCGTGTCCGCTACCCCGTATTATACCACCACATCAATGTTCACGAACAGGTTTTGTGTGACAAATAGATAAACGCACTCATTTATCGAGCAAAAATTTGTTAAGTCCGCGAACACCTTTAGCTAGGAAATGTCAATATTACAGCGTTGACATGCAATTTCCACCGAAATACCCATCGACATCGATGATCGAACGATGTCATGTTCGCTAACAAAACATACGGATTTAACGAGATACTGTATTGGGTTCTCCGATTTCCAGTTAAAATTTGATTAAGATTTCCATATTAATATTTTAACACAATTTAGTTATGGACACACGTTCGCGAACAATAAACGCATAGTAGGTTAATATAATGTAGTGTTAGGATATATGTGTATTCGCGAACAGCTTCATCTCAACAGTACCTTATCTTCGCGAACAATTTTTGCATAAGAAAGCTCGGTCTGTTCACACGCAAAATTTATAGATTTGTATACATCATAGAACTGTTTGCGAACCAATCAGACTGTTAAGAATGACAAGAATTGAGTTAGCATAATGAAAAATTTCAAAATGCCAGTAGCCTAATTTAGCGTTTTTTCGCAGTTACGCTGAAAGTGTAAAAAGGTGCATTGTGTCTGCTAACGTAACTTAAACGTTTTGTAATTAGATACTAAGCGTTCGCAGAACGGTAAAGTTTGGAAATAGCGTTGGGCTATTGTAACTGTTAGTTTGTTCTCTAACAACATTTTGTACATCGTTGCAAAAGAGGATGGTAGGCCCCGCAGCATAAGTTTACTCATGCATTAGCATGGTTTGATCACATACATGCTTCGTTTGTGTGGACATATAACACAGATTCTGTTTGTGAGTGTGATCAAATATAAACACCGTTTAGAGGAACAATGCGCGAACCAAACTCCAAATTATCCAAACTCCAGGGTTTCGCAACTTGGAAGATGGTTGATTTTGGCTATAAAATCCGATCGATTTGATGTTTTCGCGACTAAAAATACGTCGATTTAAATCGGCTTGGCAGAGATGTAATTTCGAAATACGTTTGGCACGGTTGGCCCTATTTAGCACTAAAACTGTCGTTCAAGCGGTGTTCCAGTAGAATTGCAGAATGTGGTTAATGCTTAACATATCGCCCGCAAAATACCATGAATTCTTGCTATGTGTCGTGCATAAAATTTCACCTATTTTTATCATGCGCTGCAATGCTGCAAAAATTAATTTAACTTGGGTGACTGAACCCATTCTGCAATGTATGAGATGAAAATACAAGTATTCGTGATTTTTTCTTTATGTGGTATAGTCTCTACAATTTTTTGTAAAACTTTACCTCACGTGTAATGTCGTTTGAAAGTAGGATGCCAGTTACGTTAGGATCACTCACGTCAAAACGACGCAACAACAATCAAGCAAGAGTAAAATCTTGTTTCTTAACAGAATTTACTTCAGGGTATTTTACAAATTAGATGCTAGTTAATTTATGAAGCACGTGCCCTGGAAAATTAGAGTTACCAATCCACAAACAAACTGAGTGAAAGACTAAAATCAAGGTTGATTTAGTTCCAGGATATAGTTCATAGACCAGGTACGTTCGTGTGAACCGACCTCACAAAAATAAGACGTTCGTAGGAAAGCTGATGAACAACAGCGGTGCAGTAATAGACCCCAGAAATGAGAATACTTATAGTCAAAACGCATGTGACATTTGAATTTCACAGCATACGGTTTTTCTAACACGAGCTAGTCCGTATTACACGTAGTTCAGCAAATGTGATGCCTAACATGTATGAATTACATTCTCCGCGGGTGCCTGTGAGAGATACCATTGGCATGGATATATTGGAGAACTTAATGCTTTTCTTGGTTGCTGGTTACCATATTATATTTTATGGTTCGTCCAGAAACGATTGATTTCCGACGCTAGGGAGTGAAATTCGTTAAGAGTTAAGGTACAATTTGCTATTAATCACAGCCATAGAGTAAATTTCGAAATTTGCAATAAACAAATTGCAGTAACTATAATTGTTCTTTTTCAGCAACTTCTGAAGCCACAACAACTGAAACAACAACAACTATGGCTTCAGAAACGATCATTACTACGACGATAGCGACAACTACTTCCACAATCTCAAAAACAACTATGGTTAGTACAACCGCAGAACAGGATACAACAACAATTACTACAGCAGCAGAAACATCAGTAACCATTGCAGCAACAACAATAACAACAGACGGTACAACAGCAGCAGGAACAGCTACCACAATACCTGCCACAAGTGCAGCTCCTGAAATAACAGCGACAACAACAGCACCCGACGCAGCAACAACACCAACAACGGTAGCAGAAACAGCAACTACAGTAGCAGTAGCAACAACAGTAGCAGAAACACCATCAGCAACACCATCAGCAGAAACAACCACAGTAATAACAGCCGACGCAGCAACTGCGGCAACAACAGCAGCTGCTACAACAAGGACAACCACAGCAACAACCTCAGCAATAATAACAGAAACAGGTATAATCATGTGTTGACCAATTTAAATGAAAGATGATGAATATTATTTGCTGTCTTCAGATCGTCTAGCCGACAAGGTCAATTTAGTTTCACCAAGTGTCCATCATAGACATCTCAATAACGATGTTACACTCATGTCACAGCGCGCTACATAGGTTGTAGGATAATCCCGCTTTCAAAGGCTTTAGGCCTTGTTGATGCGTGAGTCCACTTTAGGTGCGTACACCAAAATTGTTCTTTTGGCAAAATAACGAATTGATTCGCACAGAAATTCGCGTTCAAATTTTTGTCATTGGTATACGCATTTTTGTAAGCTGGAATATGCGCTCTGCGATGTAGGAATGAAGATTTTCGTTAAAGCACATTTGTTCATTTCGCACGTTTGTCCACGTTCATCGAATGACATTGTGAATCAGGAAGCAATGCTCTTGGTTTATTGTGTATTGTATAGGATACGAGAAAAAAAACGCCACTGGTAATTGCGTTTTCACTCGAACGCGGTCAGCAAATGCTATGCTAAATCGCAAAATAGTCACCGCAAGTAGGGCCTACGCTTTGCTGCATCGCAAATCGTGTACGCATACATAACGGAAAATCGCGAATTGTTCACATTCATCGGCTTTACAATCGTTAACTGACTTGACAAAAGAACAACCCAGCTGTATGCACCTAAAGTGTACTCACGCATGATTCTTCGCATAACAATATAGCGTAGTGTGACATGAGTGCTACGCTCTTATTCAAAGGTCTGTCATGGTGTCTTCGATTTACAGCATGTCAAAGATATAAAATAGCGCTGTCAAATAAATAAATAGGAATCTACTATGCAAAAAGCTATATAACAATTTTGATTATATTGTAAATGATATTTGTATAACGTTTGCATGTTTCGACAGATGAATGTTTGTTTGTGACAACCAACGTACAAAACCTATGAAATTATTATTTTATAGAAATACCAGCAAAATAAAAAAGCTGACGCGGCATTTTTCCATCGTCAAAAACAAAGCCGACCCTGTTTTGTGTTTGTATCGACAGAATTTAGTTTATGGAGGCACACCTCATAAGTGAGGTCAGGTAAATCAGGTAAATAACAACCATTAACCTTACATAGTGTTGCTTTGACTGATTGGCCGATGGTAAAGATATAAAGTTAAAATCCATCCTATTTTGTAATTTCGTATAAAAATTGTTATATAGCGCTTTTTGGTCAATTGAAATTTGATGAAAAACTGTTCTCCATCATACTGCTCTGCGATTGAAACAAGCAATTTTGCTTTCGCGAAAATTCGTATAAAATTACGTAGATTTTTGAGAACACAAATTTGTCTGATTTTCATTAAGCCGATTTTCTTGCAAAAATTAAGTGCTCAACAATAGAATTGGTTTAATTGTGACGTCAATATTTCATTAAATTTTACTGACGACATTATAAACACTGGATAATCCATATCAAAATTAATAAAGATTATGAAACCGAATTTCTGCAAATTGAAAATCGCCAAAACTTTGTTCGAGCCAAGGCGCGATTTCGGGCACCTCGATTTGATTTTACCAATTCTCGCTTTAGCGAAAAAGCAATTGAAATTCAGCGTACATTACGTAACAAACATTTGCAATTCGAATTCGTCTATTGCAAAATAGGATAGTGGTTGAGATCACATTAAGTTTATTTACGCATAATTTGAAATTCCGTGTCATTCAAATTCAAATAACCAGATGATCCGTTTACGGAATCAAGCATAAGTGAAGCTATTACTAAAATTTTCAAAAATTTGCAATTAAAATCCAATATAAAAATTACCTCCAACTTTTTGCACTATATAAAAAATATGCGTAGTTCTGCCAAAATAAATAAATTAATATACCGAAATTCACAAACTTGGACATAATGTTCATACTTATCTGGCCTATCCGCTAAGGGGAATGCGGGAGTCAATATTATTGAGCTGCCCAGAGTTTCAACATCACCCCTAGGTCACGCCCCAACCTTAATTTTTGGCTTCACCCCATATCAACTCCCCAGCACCGCATGTATTTTGAGGTCATTTTAAAAATGATCGTCGTGACAAAAAGTAGTTATAGCAAAACTCAATATTTCTGCTTATATTTCAACTGTTAATGGCAAAGTCCACAAAAAGAACAAAGCGAGGTCTGCATAAATATTTTCAGCAGGTAAATAATAACTATGCCCGAAAACAATAATATGTTTGCTGTAAAGGTGCATGAAAAACACGTAAAAAGACTATTATAAATCTCCCAGTTATACCTGGGGTGGACGGCTCCGCCGCTCTCCCCCTCATTCAGCTAACCAAGGGAAAATCCGTAATGTGTGGTTTGCTCCAAAATTGGAGCTGGCAGCCCTCAGCTCAAGTCCCTAGGTAAAACTTTGGTCCTGTGGAGAGGCGAGCTTGGGTTAATTAATGTGGAAAAATATACAAACTTTAACTTATGGAAGCAAAACACTGCTAAAATTGGGTTAACATTTAATGAAAGTTTAATGAAAAAAATTTGACGTTAGTTTCAAATCTCAAACAATCAATAATCTAATTATAGTTTAGAAATAGCTACTAGTTCTTAAAAATCAATATAATACTATATAATTAGCAACTCATGAATTTAAAACACCCAATTGTGCATTTTATTATTTTACTATTATTTATATAGCTAAAATGAAAACAAATACTAGGACACGATGCATTGCTTATGCTTCAATGCATTTTCATCAAATACAGAAAGTGTACGAGACGAACCGCAACCTAACAATTTATGGCCCCAATGGCTTTAACCCGCCTAAGTGGACCCATCGCAATGTGACACATGACGCACTGTGACCCACTAAAAACAGACGACCTACGCGACCTACCTTACATTCCTAGTTTCTCCATAACATCGTAGAATCAAGAATATGGACAGACAAATTGTCTTTCTGCTACTGTAATTCAGTTTAGGATTCAAGGCAAATTTAAGACTCATATCCAATATTATGAATGAAACTCGTAAAATAACATCGATTTTATTCCAAATTAGATAGTTTTGGCTTAATCCTTCCCATCATAGAGTCACACTTGTGTAAAAACGTGCGCTGCGATGCCATGAATTGAGTTTGTCGTCGGGCGTGCATTTGCACGTGCGTAGTTGTTCCTCCGCTTTGTGAAGTTTCTTAAAGAACCGAGAAACGGTTCCTAAATAGCACAGCATCTGAAGTACAAGATGCCCACCAAATTAGAACTAGGCTCAATCCGCCTCCGCGACAAAAGTTTGTTCAGCGTTTATAAAATACACAATAATTCAATGCGGAAAAGGGTTAATTAAGAAAGGTTCCGTGCCATGGTATCAATACTATTAAAGCTATGTAATCAAGTATGCAAAATGAAGATTTGAGCGAAATTGAATTCGCAGGATCCAGATGCCATAGCAAAATTTTCATACATTTCAGCTGAAAATGATGGTTCTAGGTTGTCATTTTCTGTCGAGAAATCGTCTCAAAACCGATGTACCTTGTTAGTTTCATTTACAATCGTCTTGGCATATTAGACGAATAACTAAGTTTCTTCAAAACAATAACCGATAATAATTGTTCACAAAAACACAATTCCGAACACAGAACGACAAAAATATCTTAAAACTAATCTTTATATTGGCGCTTTAATGTACAGTTGCGACACTAGGATAATATATGGCACATTTCTAACCACTCGTAGCGGTTCTTGATGTAGTGGTAACAACGTGTGCTAAGCACGCGGAATGGCCAGATGTACGATTTCCGGTGGTGCCATATAGAGGAATTTAGCAAAAATAACAAATATAGCTTATACATATATCAAAACTTCCGAATTTTGAAGTATTTAATTTTGAAATACAAATATATACATCATTTTAACGTTTTAGAAACTGGAATTTCACCATCCAATTTGCCCAAAACAATTGAAACCCAGTTCATATTGCTGCCGCGCCGGAACCCAAGCATAAACTATAAACTATTTTAGTTATTTTTGTTAAATACCGCTCAAACTAAACAATGGGTCCACCGGCAATCGAACACCGGGCATTCCGCGGGCGCAGCAGACGTGCTAACTCCTACACCATGGGCCCTCTTGAAACGGTTAGTACGTTGTGATGATATTCTAACTAGCGAATTAACGTTTCGCTAGCAGTGTGTATTATTTGTGTGATCACTACATCAAGAATCGTGCTGAAGCTTAAGCCATCAAGCTACATTGACGAACATCAACATTCAACTATCCTATGGTCCCACAAAAGTCGCAATTTTTAGTAGTATGTAGGAGATTGTTCAAGTTTCAATGTTTGAAGGCCTCAAACATTTGTAGAATAAACAGAGATTTTGAGCCATTAATACATAAATATTCATTTATTGGTGGTACACTGTAGAGCGACAACAGCTGCCTGTAATGTGTCATTTGGCACACCCGATCCAGTTTTACATTAGATACGTCTATTTCAACACATACAATAGGTCAAACTCTTCGCATATTCTAACCAAACGCAACTACAACGAAACTAACTACATCTTCTATTTAAGGTACCACAGCAAGCGATTGGATAACAACTGCTGCTGCAACAACATCTGCAACCACAACTACTATAACAAACACTTCAAAAACAACGAAGGCGACAATAGCAACAACGACAACGACTACAACAGTAACAACAACATCAACAACGTCACCAGTGGCGACGACGACCACAACAACAACGAAGACTGCGACAACGACTACAAAAGTAGCAACAACATCAACAACGTCAACAGAGGCGACGACAACATCAACAACAACAACAAAGACAGCGACAACGACTACAACACTCGCAACAACAACAAAAACGACTACAACTACAACTCTTGCATCTATAAACACCAGAACGTCAGCAACCTCCAGCACAATTACTAGTGCAACCGTACTAACCACATCAACAAAACACACGACCACGACAGCAACGTCAACGACAACTGCTAGCCAATCACCATTGGTGGGGACTGGCGGAAATGAACCAGTGACAGATTGCAGCTCGAATCCATGCTACAACGGTGCAGTCTGTCATGAAAACGAGACTGATACCGGCGGCTGGTATTGTACGTGTGCCGATGGATATGACCCAAGCACCAACTGCTATGGTATTTCGTAATTTTGCTATTTGAGATATGGTTGTTGGCATAATCATTCCTATAGAAATGTTTTAACTAAATGCAAATAAATTATATATGTTGAGAACGGTCAGACGATATTCAGAGCCGTTACAAAGAAATGTATACATTACAATCCGAAATTGTCTCAGCTATGAACGATTGTATACATTTTAAATAGAAACCGGTTACACGACTTAAATTTAACAAGAACTTTTTCAGAAGCAAATCCAAATTGAGAATTGATGACAGCACAATCATGTAATCCCGACGACAGCCGTCACTAAAATGCTATATTTTATATATGCATACATATGAGTTCTGCAAACGCATAAAATCCGTGCCCACCCCTGGATACTTCTAGTATCCACTGTATTTCCACACCACTTAAAATTGAAGAAATGAATATGAAGTTTAGAAAACTGGATAAAATTGAACAACCTTAATTATTCATATTTAGTGATACAATGTTTTTTGAACTATCTAGCATAGTCAAAACTTAGTAAAATACTTTTCGTGAGTCACATGTTTTCGTAATCGGCCGCGGTCATTATTTCCTATAAACATGTGCTTTTAGAAACAAAAATTGTGTATTTTCTCCAAATTTCGTGCACTGAAATGACTGAAATTTGTTTAACATAAATTTTTTTCACTGCATTAACCGCGAACAAACGCTAACCACTTAAAATTGAAGAAATTTATATGAAGTTTAGAAAACTGGATGAAAATTTATAAAACTTTAAGCAAAACAACCTTAATTTTTCATAGTTAGTGATACAATGTTTTCTTGAACTATCTAGCATAGTCAAAACTAAGTAAAATACTTTTCGTGAGTCACATGTTTTCGTAATCGGCCGCGGTGATTATTTCCTATAAACCTGTGGTTTTAAAAACAAAAATTGTGTATTTTCTCCAAATTTCGTGCACTGAAATGACTGAAATTTGTTTAACATAAATTTTTTTCACTGCATTAACCGCGAACAAACACTAACTACTTAAAATTGAAGAAATTTATATGAAGTTTAGAAAACTGGATGAAAATTAATAAAACTTTAAGCAAAACAACCTTAATTATTCATAGTTAGTGATACAATGTTTTCTTGAACTATCTAGCATAGTCAAAACTAAGTAAAATACTTTTCGTGAGTCACATGTTTTCGTAATCGGCCGCGGTCATTATTTCCTATAAACCTGTGGTTTTAAAAACAAAAATTGTGTATTTTCTCCAAATTTCGTGCACTGAAATGACTGAAATTTGTTTAACATAAATTTATTTACTGCATTAACCGCGAACAAACACTAACCACTTAAAATTGAAGAAATTTATATCAAGTTTAGAAAACTTAATGAAAATTAATAAAACTTTAAGCAAAACAACCTTAATTATTCATAGTTAGTGATACAATGTTTTCTTGAACTATCTAGCAAAGTCAAAACTAAGTAAAATACTTCTCGTGAGTCACATGTTTTCGTAATCGGCCGCGGTGATTATTTCCTATAAACCTGTGGTTTTAAAAACAAAAATTGTGTATTTTCTCCAAATTTCGTGCACTGAAATGACTGAAATTTGTTTAACATAAATTTTTTTCACTGCATTAACCGTGAACAAACACTAACTACTTAAAATTGAAGAAATTTATATGAAGTTTAGAAAACTGGATGAAAATTAATAAAACTTTAAGCAAAACAACCTTAATTGTTCATAGTTAGTGATACAATGTTTTCTTGAACTATCTAGCATAGTCAAAACTAAGTAAAATACTTTTCGTGAGTCACATGTTTTCGTAATCGGCCGCGGTCATTATTTCCTATAAGCCTGTGGTTTTAAAAACAAAAATTGTGTATTTTCTCCAAATTTCGTGCACTGAAATGACTGAAATTTGTTTAACATAAATTTATTTACTGCATTAACCGCGAACAAACACTAACCACTTAAAATTGAAGAAATTTATATCAAGTTTAGAAAACTTAATGAAAATTAATAAAACTTTAAGCAAAACAACCTTAATTATTCATAGTTAGTGATACAATGTTTTCTTGAACTATCTAGCAAAGTCAAAACTAAGTAAAATACTTCTCGTGAGTCACATGTTTTCGTAATCGGCCGCGGTGATTATTTCCTATAAACCTGTGGTTTTAAAAACAAAAATTGTGTATTTTCTCCAAATTTCGTGCACTGAAATGACTGAAATTTGTTTAACATAAATTTTTTCACTGCATTAACCGCGAACAAACACGAACCACTTAAAATTGAAGAAATTTATATGAAGTTTAGAAAACTTAATGAAAATTAATAAAACTTTAAGCAAAACAACCTTAATTATTCATAGTTAGTGATACAATGTTTTCTTGAACTATCTAGCATAGTCAAAACTAAGTAAAATACTTTTCGTGAGTCACATGTTTTCGTAATCGGCCGCGGTGATTATTTCCTATAAACCTGTGGTTTTAAAAACAAAAATTGTGTATTTTCTCCAAATTTCGTGCACTGAAATGACTGAAATTTGTTTAACATAAATTTTTTTCACTGCATTAACCGCGAACAAACACTAACTACTTAAAATTGAAGAAATTTATATGAAGTTTAGAAAACTGGATGAAAATTAATAAAACTTTAAGTAAAACAACCTTAATTATTCATAGTTAGTGATACAATGTTTTCTTGAACTATCTAGCATAGTCAAAACTAAGTAAAATACTTCTCGTGAGTCACATGTTTTCGTAATCGGCCGCGGTGATTATTTCCTATAAACCTGTGGTTTTAAAAACAAAAATTGTGTATTTTCTCCAAATTTCGTGCACTGAAATGACTGAAATTTGTTTAACATAAATTTTTTTCACTGCATTAACCGCGAACAAACACTAACTTCTGAAAATTGAAGAAACCTATATGAAGTTTAGAAAACTTAATGAAAATTAATAAAACTTTAAGCAAAACAACCTTAATTATTCATAGTTAGTGATACAATGTTTTCTTGAACTATCTAGCATAGTCAAAACTAAGTAAAATACTTCTCGTGAGTCACATGTTTTCGTAATCGGCCGCGGTGATTATTTCCTATAAACCTGTGGTTTTAAAAACAAAAATTGTGTATTTTCTCCAAATTTCGTGCACTGAAATGACTGAAATTTATTTAACATAAATTTTTTTCACTGCATTAACCGCGAACAAACACTAACTACTTAAAATTGAAGAAATTTATATGAAGTTTAGAAAACTTAATGAAAATTAATAAAACTTTAAGCAAAACAACCTTAATTATTCATAGTTAGTGATACAATGTTTTCTTGAACTATCTAGCATAGTCAAAACTAAGTAAAATACTTTTCGTGAGTCACATGTTTTCGTAATCGGCCGCGGTCATT
>JASANE010020517.1:0-45961 GCA_030248225.1 Trileptium ribeirensis | reverse complement strand
TCTCCGTTCAGCTGAATATTACTGCATAGGTTACCCTTTTCGTATTACAGAGACTCTAGTAACTGGAAACAGGTGGTTTTATTTTGCGCAAAATATTGTGCATTTGCGCAACTTGTCTTGGAAATGCACAGTTTTTTAAAAATACGCAATCAAATTTTCTTAAGAACCCATGTTTTTTATTTCAACCATTATTGAATAGAAAACCGTTCTGTGGATCATTCTGTGACTCAATTTCCTGTTTCATATCCCCAATTTTGGCTAAAATTGACCAATATTCTCCATTTATTTTTCATTTTCGTTATTCGCAATAACCGTGGGTGTGCCTTAGTTACAACATCGTGCTTGTCAGGGGTCAAACTTGACCCCATTTGTTTGAGGCCTGAAAATCCCGGATACCGGTAAACTTGGCGGGACAGGGCATGGTAGCCAATCGTGTAACCAATCATTTTCACAACCCAACATTGTTTTAAAAGTGAGCGAGTAAGAACAGCTGTTTTTGTGTCAAACAATATAATGGCAGATATTATGAATCACTTATGTAGTAGGTACTGTTCAGTAGTGAAAATAGAATAGTTTGCCGCGGTCGCACGGTTGAGCTTTACCTTTTTCTCTTTATCTTCCACGTGAGGTTGACAGAGTGGTGACATACAGCTTGATTAAACCGGTTAATTATTCAAATGCAAGAGATATCTGTGTTATTGGCTCTTATATTGGGGTGGGGAGCGTGTCATATTTCGGTTTCGTCTCCCTCAAGACAGGTTCCCCCAGTTCATCCCCCTGGCAATATTTTAATCAGTCCAAAGAGCCTAAAATGTGATCAATAATTGTACTAAAATTCCGTTCTGAAGCCAAAAATTTCGCAAATTTTGTCAAAATTTGCTTCAAAATAGTTTTCTTCGCCATCAACAGAGTTTTGGCAGTGTTTCTGACACAATTTTTAACGTTTTTCTCATGTGAAAATGTCCCCTGGCAAAATCGGGCGGCCTCGGTTCGGAACCACTCCCCCGATTCATGTCAAAGGGCAAAATGTTCAGTAAATGGAGAGCCCAGATTATAGGTGTAATGCAAATGCTCAACACACAATATGGGATAGTACTAATGTTAATGACAGATGACAGACTTGGTGCGATACCTACTGACCACAGATTTGGACGTGCTCAATGTTGGATGGATTCCAACGTTTTTCACCCTTGCTAGAAGGGAAGTGTTGGATATAACGCTTGCAAAAAGCCAGGCTGCACTGAATGCTCTAGATAAATCTGTGGTATTACTGTTCTTGAATGCCATAAAAGATTAAGTAATTAGGTGCTGAAAATATGGTTTGGTTATCGTGGGTTACGAGCCATTCAGGTATTAGGGGTAATGAAATTGCAAACAGCATTGCAAAGAAGGTGGCTTTATCGACGGAGTTTGGTCCCGAACCTTATGTTTCAGTTTCCTCTTCCGCAGTGACTACCGCGTTCGTACGGTGTCTGTGTGGCCAACATGGTAAACGATGGAAAGTGGGAACAAATTGCAGGCAGACAAGAATTTTCTTACAAGAACTTAATTCTAGAGATCTGGCCTCCTATGGAAGCTTAGTAAAGACAATGAGAATTGCGGTACATTTGTTGACTAGGCATATTCTTTTAAACGCCCATCTTAGGGTTATGGGTGATTGTGTGAAGTTAGGGAATGGTTTCTAGGTGCTCAGCAAGTAGCAGTTATTGATGGTAGTACTATTTTGAGCAAATTACTAGGGTTTTGCGTTGCAACTCAGAGGTTTAGTCTAGTATTATGAAATTAGATTACGGTAATGCAAGGGTACTACTATTGGACTTGTGCAAAATTCTTGCACCGTTATTTGAAGTCTATTTATTTACCTGCCTTAGAAAGTTTTGAATTCTGCTTTAATAGCTAAAATTTCCAGTGCGGCGCCACGTCCTGTGGGGTGGGTAGGGCGATGAACATGGTTTATGTGGTGCTGCCCTTAGGGGGTAACCTACTACCTCTACTGGCGCGTCATCATCATCATTAGGATTATAGTTGTTGGGATCCGTTGCCTTGGCGTCGGCTACGACTGCACCGTGACGGCCGATTATGTTAAAGTTTGTAGCGAAATGGCAAGATTTGCGCCATCCCTGCCGATGAAAAAAAACCCTGTGGGAAAGAAGTATTTCGGAAATTACCACAAAATTATGGCCCAGGAAGTTGGAATGTAGGGTCTAATGTATTCTTACCTAATACGATAACTATTGTGTACTTATAGCAACCACTGTGCGAAAGCACAAAGTTGTGAAACACGGTTAAGGAAAGTAACATTGTTTTGTAAGCAAATTATTGACAAACTATGTAACTTCTTTACTATGACTAGTAACTCGCAAGCGACGGTCAAACGGAGCGAGTGTGGTTTCATCAATAGCGGTAATTTTGTGAAATCTCCTTGTAACAGTGTTTGATGTATGTTTGTAAAACCTCTGTAACCCTGAACCCATTGAATGCCCTAGAACGTCGTCGAACATAAATCCGTCGAAACCAACCGAAAACGCACGAAGTATTCGTGCTAGTCTCTAAATAACCGAACCATCGTATTCATCATAATTAAAACAATATATAGACCATTCTTGATGCCCTGCAGGCTATAAATAAGTAAACAAAGAAAATGCACTACATTTTGGAAATAGGGTTCGTCGATCGTAAAAACTTGAAACGCCACCCCTCTAAAAGGTATATATAATATAGTAAAGTTGGACATTAAATAGCAACACCACTGTATTAACTACCACGTGCTATATAACTTAATGGACACTCGTTGTAACGTAAAAACACACACCCATGCCGAAAGTTGCAAACTGGCTATTTCTAGCAAAGGGTCGGCGACCCATATTCGTGCCACAGCGTGATAGGGAGTGGTTTCACAACAACGTTGTTCAGGAAAGTTGTAGATGTCGATAAGACGATTCTGGACGGTGATCTGGGCGATGCGAAGTTTATGTCACAAGATATGGCCTACGAAAGACTGGTACCCGTATGGCTAAGTTTGTCAAAGAAGCCTTAAAACCTGTTTATGTCATTTTGACCCGTAATGTAGGGTTGCAGGCTGTTCGCGTTCAATTAAAGGGCACATCCTTATCATTTTTTCCATCGAATAAAAACTCTTCGAAATCCATCCACTTGAAAATTAGCTATGTGCGACAGAAACAACAAAAAAATTCCACGATTTTTTCCTTAGCGCAATCATCGGAAACTCTGCTCGCTCTGTTTCAATTATTGCCAAACATATTGTTGATGGCTGACGGACTAATTTTTCATCATCGTTATTCATCGGATATTGATTAAATTTTGTTATCAAAATGGGAGAAAACTTATTATAATAATATTATTCAGATTGTTTTTAGGCCAATTCCAAAAATTCAGTCGCCGTTCAAGAATTTCCTGAAAGAACAGAAAACAAAATTTCACAGAAAGCCTGGAGAGCCGCACCCTCATGTTAGTTTGTGTTTGTTGTCTGCGTTGGAATAAAATAAAAAAATGCGATTGTAAAATGTCGGCCAGAGACAGGCATGTGAGGTCGGAATTTATTTAGACGTATTATATAATATTATGAACGAAACACTGAATTACTTAGCTGCGTTAAGTTTGTATAGAAATATCGAGGAAAATTTCTAAGGTATTTTTATTACTTGGCTTCACAACGACAGGTATTTATTTTTTGTGCCATAAATTGGCACAGGTCTGGGAATTATTATTTTTGACGCGAATGGTTATTATTATCATTGCATTTTTAGAGACATTTTTTCTACAAACGTGCACTGTACCAGTGCTTGTCGCTTTCGTGACAACAGTTTGGTTCGAAACAACTTAGTGTAAATCTACTTATTTTATTACTTTCAAAATCCCTATTGCAGATCTTTTGCTCGAAAGATGAAGGTCATTTTCTGGTGAATACTGTGAAAACATACTACTTGTAGTGATGAATATGCCATTGTGGCTTTATGTTATCTTGTTTATTTTACTTTCAGAATACAAGCTATCTGTCGATATTGTTCAACGCGATGATTTACGTAATGCTGGTTTATTTTGTGGTTTCAATTGTTAACTCGGTGGCACAGCGATATCATAAACGTCTGTGTAGGCAGCGGGACTGGGGCGCGGCTGCCGTACGTCCTTCGCTCAATACGACTAGTCATTTGAAGAGCTGATAGCATGGATAAATAATAAGTTATTGTTGGCATATAATGTAACTCGTGGACATCAGATGGCGAAACCACCGGAATCTGGGCTCACGTCGAATAGTCGATAGACTGCTGTCCCGCGAACAAACTTTAGAATTCGGGAACGCTGCCTGGCCTCGAGGTAGACCGCATGTGATTTTTAGGCGGACTTTGCGGTTGGTGATTATTTACATTCTCAAAACGACGGTGTAGTTCTTCGGCGTGTTTGATTTCTACAGTTATATATTTGTGATAATGCCGCTGATAGTTTGGTGTTATATAGACTCATGGGTAGATGTGTGTAATTGCATGCAAAAAGCGTTTAAATGCGTTTCCGTGGATGCGCGTGCATTTTGGCGCAGCTAATTCTGTCCCTGACTGTATATAATATAACCAATTTGAATCGACGTGATAATTAATGGTTTTTTCGTCTAAGAAAAGTATTTGTTCGAAAATTAAATTATTTTATTTATACGTTTTTGTCTGTAGTAGATATACTAAGCAATTTTATCATTTCGAAACATTTTTGTGTGTGTTGCGCGCGACCAGGACGAACCATGAAAATATACAGCACCATGCAACCATTTTTTTTCATTTAGACCTGGGGAACCGTAAATTTATAACCCATGGAACCGATATAAGTGATATAAAGGCTGATTTCATGAAACCATTTTACTATGTTCTAGCCTGGGTTTTTTGGATCCACGACTGGGCCCAGAGTCAAAGTTTTGTAATCAGAGCCAGTTATTTTACAATGTGACCCAAGCTGGCCCCAGTACTATTTTGTCGTAAATTTTGTTTTAAGCCGTTTTGGCAAAGTTATGTCGAAGTAAACTTTAACTCCAATAATTTTCTGTTTTGGTCATAATAACTAAAATTTTCTCGTGCCTTGGGCACACTGGGCCCACACTCACGATGTACAAACGTGTAATTATTATCTCTATTATTTGTGTATATTATATGTTTATATTTCCCCTCCTTCAGACCCACACATTTCTAATCAGACCAAGTGAAATCGTATTAAGAGTCTGTCTGGACCCAGATGTTGGTTTGGAAACAACCTAGAACTTCTAGTATTTTGGTTTGACGCCGCGTCGTAATAGAATTTGTTAGAAATGTCTTTTATCTCAATAGCACAATGCTTTGGATTCCTCTTAGTGCTGTGAAATATACAAATAGATGACAAAATAACCTTATTTCCATACAAACAAGATGCATGATGAGTTAATTGTTTCAATGAGTTTCAAACTTTTCCCTTTGGAAAACAATATGGTTTCGAGCCTAGTCGCTTTGATATCAGTGGTAAATTCAACTGCGAACTGTGCGGATTTCAGCAGCGCCTACCAATCGCAGTAAATTTCCTCATGGTGCGTTTACATTTTTAAGTATTTAGTTTAAACGTAATAAACGTCTGAAGGCTTGTTGGTAAGTTTGAAAGTGTGCGAATATTAGTTTAAACCAATAAGAGACCAAGAGCACAATTCTGAAAATTTGAATGTATAAACGCACATTTAGTATAACTACGACAGTCAATTGATGTATCTATGACCCAAGCTCATAGGGTAAATCATTGATTCAGGATATTGGAGTCAAGCGATGTTTTGTTATTTTGCTGACATAAATTAAAAATATATACTGTGAAATACTGATTTATTTGTATTTTTGCGTGGGTTGATTAGATATAAAAGTTTTTCTGAGTAATAGGACATAACAAAAAAATTATGACGTCACTATGTTTGGAAGGTGTATTTTACGGTAATAGTTGGCGTATTTTACGTTATATCAGCATTGAACGAAATGGCTCATTTAGGAATTTATTATTATTTGTTGATTGTTTTTTACGATGAAAATGTATTTTGGTGTAAAGTGGGTACATTACAAAGCATAGTAGTACCCAAGGTATATTTAGGAATGAGAAACTAGACTGAGTAAAAAAACAGCTAAACTGTATAACGCCTTGCTGTGCGTATCGAGTGCTTCAACAGCTGCTGTTCCCCTTAAGTTCCTAAAAAATCGTCGGATAATGACCATCGTCCCACTGCCCGGAGCAGCTCGTTCTTTTCATACAGTCAGAACATGATTTAAGTGGATAATAATAGAGATTTATTGCAATTAATCGCGGAGTGCACTGAAGATACAGCCGTTGCAAGGTCGACGATGAATTTATTGTAATGAAATCGTAGTGGTAATACTTGGATATGTCTGATTGCTCACCAAATGTTTTTAACAAATACATTTTGATGAGCGAACTAAATAGAGTTGATCAATGTGATAATTATATTTCTAAGATTGATTCTGAAATTTCTTTGTTTTGTCATCGCTGTTAGGTAATATTACTAGTTCCCCTATCACTGCCACGCGATGAGAAGAGCCGCTATTTCCAACTGCCAGCGTTGAGAAATGTAAAGTTATGTTTGGAGAAGGATTCGTAATTATATATGTAGACAAAATATTATCTCAGTGTAAATATTGCAGGTTTAGATTTATTAAGAACGGTGAACACTACTATTTGTGGCAGCAGTAATTGTAGATTGTAACGTATATTACATAGTCAAGATTGTAGTTGTGAATAAATTAATATAAAATATGTCGTGAATGTATATATTGTTGGCTGGCCGGAGTTCCGGTGGGCTTCTGGCTGTTTCAGAGTGCTCTGGAGTAGGTCCTGAGCTTGGGAGTGGGGCGACTAATTATTTTATATAGATTAGATATATAATGATTTATGAATATATTATTAAGTTTATATATATTGTATAAGTAATTTGTATATATCGTTTTATATACAGTTATGCGTCAGTATTATTGCATTTTATAACTCGGGCAACATAATGCCAAAATGGTGCATTACTTTCGTGGTAGATTAAAATTTTATTTATTGCAAGGGTGGGGTGGGCGGTAGAAGCGAGTGCCAGCATGGTGTTGAGTGCCAAAATATGAGGAATCGGATCCCCAGGATCATATTTTTGTATTCGACGTGAACAGGGCTAGTTCTAGGTTCTATTAAATGGTGGCTCATTATTTATGTACCGATTATTGTTGTATACTTCATTAGATTCTTGTTTGTCGGCTTCACTTTGTTGTTTGTGTGTATTTTTTGTAACTTGTCATTGAGTGCAGAGCTTTGCATTTTGTATTTCGTATACAGTTGTTGTCGGAACACGGATAGATAAAGTTTGAGTGAGCCGGAGTGTGATAAAATAATTTGCTTGACAGGATACGTAGCATTCTCGATGTGCTGCATTTACAATGCAACAAATCCGTGGTTTCGCTTGTAACTAAGAGTTTTAATAGACCCATAATGCCGACGATAGCGCTGAAAGTAGAACCACATCTTCAAGGTAAATCTCTATTGAGCGTTCAGTGGATAATGTTACACGTTTTGTTGGGAGATTAATTAAACACGGAAGGATTCGATTGCTCGAGCGCCTTTGGTGGTGTTTACAAAATTTTATGATGGTTAGGGGCAGAAGGGAAATTATACAAAATTGTATGATAGCTAGGGCCAGTATAACTTTTAGGAGCGAAAAGAAAATTCATCTCGTACCGTGCTCTATAGCCTGAAACAACGCGATTTAGGTTTAGTTTTGATTTGAGGTTATCATTTTGAGTAAGCTGAGACCAGTTACAGGTGGAGTGCCTTTTATATATTATTTTATGTACTATTTGTCAGACAGTTGACAATAATTTTTTACTTGTATTTTGTCGATATTTCGAGTTTACGTAAATATATATTTGAAACTGGGCGAGCGGAGTTTCCACTAGGAGCGTAAGGAAGACAGTTCGTGATAAATTAATTTTTGTATCTCGGTGTAACTCATAGCTCTTCTTTGGGTGAATGGATATTGACTGAATCTTTTGTCGATTTTTAGAAGTGGCCCTTTAGTTGACTGCTGCGAGATGCGACCCCCATGTTCTGTGTTAAGTGGCAAAACTGTTTTTATAAAGGTTCTTTATCAAATCTGGTCATTCGAATATCAGCGTTTCAAAACCTATATCGCGCGACAACAACGTAGTATTGGGAACGAGGAGATCTGGAGTTCTGCTATAGAGTAATTTTTACGGACCTATTCGCAGGTTTTTCCTGTTTGTGGTTGGTCGACCATTTCTTTGAAATATCAATATTGCAAGATTTAGCGTGTTTTTGCCTAGAGCGAGAATATTTCAGTTTAAACCGAATTTAGAGATATAATCTGTTTTTTCGGTTGTTTGATCATATATTACTTTCAATACATTTAGAACTATCTGTATAGGCTTTTCAGTACGTTGAATGCAGTGGTGTGGTCGCCTTATGCATCATTAACGTTAAGATATGCGTACCTAGGGCCGGATTCTATCACAGCCAATTCAAGCTCGTGACAAAAAGGAAGCCACATCCGGCGCTTAATAAATAAAATAAATAGCTAAGCTGTGCTAGTATGGTTGTACGAGCCGGGAGTGGCTGTCTCTCAGGGTTTATTAGCAGGACGGATTGCAGAAAACTATTACATTCGGTTTAGCAGATTGTGTTACAGGGATAATATTTCGCTCTAGGCCCAAAAAGGCAAGATTAGTAGTAATTACCACAAGACGCATAAACGCAGATAAAATAAATACGTAAATATCGTTATTTTCAAAATTTTTGTTTAACCACCTTTTACAAGCCAACGTAGTAGCTATGTAAAACACACTCTTTTATGCATGAAAATTACGCTATTATAACTGGAAGGGTGTTTTGCGAATATATGACCATAAATATCACCAGTTTCAATTTTTTAGCGATTTTTCATTGTCATATATTTAAGCATGGCTTTACAGCCGCGACAGACTAACAAAATCCGGCCCTGCTGCACACATCTTAAGGTAAAGCATTAACATGACTGTAATTACCTTTTCGTTGGTTTTCTTTCCGATCGCACTGATTTGCCCAAAGGATTTAGTTGTCTTTGGCTATACGTTTTCCGCTAAGCTATTATAGGTTTTTGACACGCACAGATCTTTGTATTTACCAACTCGTATCAAACCAGCATTACAAAACTTGATGAATTCCAAAGATTTTAAGGAGACATACATTAAAAGCCTTTCGCATGGGATTACACACTTGTAATTACAGATATGATTTTGCTTTTTTTTACGTCCCCTATAATTACCAAGTGTTCATCAACCAAAGATTACTCTCATATGTTATATCTACAAACGGCTACCTCGGTGTATACCTATGTTCATATAGACTCAACTTGTAGGCGAAGCTCCACCTACCATTAAAATTGGACATTGTTATCTGAAAAAAACAAAAACACAAATACGATCTTATTAATAATAGCTATGTAATAAAAGCAATTTATTAGTCACCACAAGGTACACGACGAATCACAAGGGAATGAAAAGCAGTTTACACCCCGTCGGCATCTCACTGTTAGCTTGCGCAACTAGGGGACTGTATGATGGCTACGAAAACTACTATGGAGTAATGCTTTTATGGGTCTTATACATGATGTTTGCTAATTTAGAGCACTAAGAACCAACTGTAGTCTGAGAGTAGATGCTGTTTATATATATCTCCTAACATTCTATTTATGTGTCGTTTGCAACATTCGTCTGGATTCCATAGCTAATGATATTTGTGTGTGTGTAGCTTGCTGTATGCAGCATACATTGTAATAAATTATTACATTGCATTGATATAAGTGTTTTGCTTCGACTTATAGAAGCAAGCGGAACGTCCAGAAACTGTAATGGCTTCACATGCTATTGTGTGAAGAAATAGAGTTTTTCTTGTGCATGTTCGTGTTTTCTTGTTGAGCTGTTAGGCGATGTTGATGTTTTAGTAATCTGTTTATGAATTACGAGAGTTTTTCCTATTAGATCTTCCATGGCGCAATTCAGCTCGGTTAACACCTTCCAGTCCAACTCTGTCTATTGGCATTACCTCTTATTGGCAACGCATAGTGCAAACTAAGTAGGTCACGTTACATGAGTTTGTACCTGTGTTGTGATTCGATCGCTTCGGAGCGACAGGTTTCATATAGCTCAATGGTTTACGTACGCCCTTCTCACTAATGCGATCTAGGTTCGATCCGCGGATAGTAAAATTACGACTAATTTTGTTCCAAAATATGAGATGCATTATCCTGCTTCATTAAAGCCATAATTATACTTACTGTTATTGCTGCAAAACGTATTTTGGGACCGTTCACATTGAAAATCAGCTGCATCTATCTCTTCGTTACATTCATTATGGCGATGGTATATAAGTTTACGATTGGTGTTTGCACAAAAAGGGTTGCTGAGTATTGAGAAAACGTCACAGCTGACTGAAAGTGCTTATCATGTAGTTAGCATCTGCGTGATTTTGCTTTTGTTGACAGTAGATTAAGAGGTATAGCTGATCCTACTGTATTACGGTGAGCGAATTTAATCAGCTGTCTTCCTGAGTTAATTTTGACTGGGAATTTGTTGATGGTACTAACCTTTTATCGCACACAGTCACAGGTGTGTGACGGTGTACGTTAGGACTCGATGCACATTCTGAGTTTGTCGCGCGCTCGCTCGCTTCGTGAGGTTCATTGAAGATCTGAGCGACAGCTCCTAAATAGCGTAGTGGCTGACGTAACCGAAAAGGTTTTGGTTTGATCCGCCGTCTCGGCAAAATTTTGGTTCACGTAGTAAATCACAATTCATACTTGAAATGGCTAATGTTTAATTCGTTCATACCCACTAGGTCCAGATGGACTTAACGTATATTGCGAGTCGGTGGGTTTGCTGAGTTTGTCGTATGTCGTACGTTTGCACGTGCGTTGTTATTCCTCCCAGATAGCTCAGTGGTTTGCGTACACAAATTTTGTCTGTGCGTTCCGGGTTCGATTCCTAGCGCAGGCTTGAGTTTGTCAAACGTGGCACGATACACGAATTAATTCGGACATGAAATGGTTAAAATTATCTTCGAATCTAACAGAAACTAAGTCTTCTTTTAAGGCCCCCTAGCCCAAATTTGGTCTATTCTGAAGATATAGCGCTGATTTGGGTATCAATCGATTCAGCTCGATAAGACGGTTCAGAAAATACTCTTTACCCATACCCCTGGAAAATTTTTTTTCGATTTTTTTGAGGTCCCTTGGGAGCCTAAAATTTTTTCATCGGAATATGATTATTTTGAGTACGGTTCGACTCGGCTTGATGAGAGAAATCGACTGGTGTGTATTTTATTTAAATCTACGCTACCGCTAGAAAGTTATGAGGGCCCAAGTAACCGTGACGGGCGGAAATAAAAGCAGGCCATGCCGTTCCTGGCTCATGTCAACTTTTGGTGCCGGACGTTACAACGTTAGAAAAAAGAACAGCTTAGAGCGGGGGTTCGGTGGGCTGCAGCCCCCTGACTTAGGCTTAGTGCATGGCTCGTACAGGGACCTTAGCTTAGGCTTAGTAATCGAAAACGGCATAGCATGTGTTACACTTTGGCCCCTAAAGTTGACATGATATACAAAATCTTTGTCTTAGCCTAAGCTGAGATCGTTATGTAAAAGAAAAAATTTTGGGTTCACAAGGGGGAACAAACCATTGGGACCTCAAAAAATCGAAAAAAAATTAAAGGATGTAGGTAAAATGATTATTTTCTGAACCACCTCATCAAGTTGAATCGATTGATATCAGCTCTGTATCTTCAAAATTGTCCAAAGTCGTGTTGGGGAAGGGGGGGGGGACAGAAAGAAAAACATCGTAAAAACGTGGGAAGCTTCAAAGAAAATATATCTCACAAGAATTCTGGACCCCTGAATTTCTCTGTTTAATCTCTGATTAAATTTCGTTTCTGCGACAAACAAACTATGTAGGGCTGTTTGCGGTTCTAGCTCCGGTTATCGATATTTAGACTTCAGATTTCACAACGAAAACTTCACAATCTGATAAATATATATTCAAATTTAAACAGCTCTTCGTATTGTCTCTGGCTATATCAACGTGTATATCTCCATTTTTTAGCTGCTACACGATTTACCACGGCACTATTCGTCTTAAACGCGCTGTGCTCGTAAAAATCAATTGGCTGGTATTGTGTTAGCTAAGTCGACATTGATGTGAATGAATATTCTGACTCAGAATTGGGCCGCAGCGTAATGGTTTGTCAGACAGTCTAGTATTCTCTTTTTGGCGTTCATTTCACAAGTCTTATTTTGGGCCATTTTTGTTATTTGTGGGTATAATAAACAAATTGAGGTACCATATGATTGTGTGACCACTGTATTCTAAGGGTATGTTGATACGCTCAAACGCTTAAATTTTGGTCAGAATTTGAAAGTATTTTTTCGCAAATTTGAACACTGCTCACAGGGTTTTTTTTTCATTTTACAGAGTGCGCATTTGGCTGCGCAAATTTCAGCCGGACTGCGCTAAATTTTCAGGGATTGCGCAATATTATTAGGATTTTTTTACACTTTTTTGCCTTCAATACGATTATTTTTCACCCAAAAACTGTGTTTTTACTTTCACTTGTTTAATATATGGTATGCACTATGCAGTGGACATGTACACTTCTTTTGATACAACGTATGTTTTTGTGTTTGTTCAATATGAATTCGTAGTTTTAATTTGTGTTTTTGTTTTTGTTAATAAAAAAACTTTTGTGAACAAAATGATTTTTCGGCGTCGATATTTCTCAATATTTTATTTTTGGCCCGTTATTTTGGATTTTTCCTCAAAAATTTTACTGCGCAAATTTCAGGCGAACTGCGCTAAACCTAAAAAAAGTGCGCATTTGCGCAGTGATTTGCGCAAAAAAAACCCTGCTGCTCAAACTGTTCAAGGATATTGTGTAGCCTATCAAGGGTTTGTATTATGTATGACGTGAAAAAGTTTGAGCTCAAATGTTGAAATATCACAGTCTATTTTAAAAATGGTCAAATGTTGAGCAAAAAGTCTGAGCGTGTGAACACGCTTTAATATATGTTTATATACGTAAGGGGCGTGGTCTAGAATTTTGAAAGGGGGGGTCGCGGCCCACAGTGGGTACCTAAAAGGGGGCTCGCGCTCAGAAATGTGAAAGCGGGGTCCAGAATTGGTATATTAAGTACTAGTGATGCGGACTGAACCGGACCGGTCAGGTAGAGTGTTACCGGTCCGATCCGGCTTTAATAGTGGTTCAGTCCGGTCCGGTCCAGCACCGAATATAAATATTCTGGATTGTTTGGGTCTTTTCTTTTAGCCCCCTCAACCCGAATTTGGTCAATTTTGAAGATACAGAGCTGATTTTGGTATCAATCGATTCAGCTTGATGAGGCGATTCAGAAAATACTCATTTTACCCACATCCCTGAAAAAAATTTTCCGATTTTTTGAGGTCCCAATGGTCCCCCTGGGAATCCAAAATTTTTTCTTCAGAATATGGTCGCGTTGGGCACCGTTCGACTCAGTTTGATAAGAGAAATCTACTGGTGAATTGAAATCTAAGCCACCTTTAGAAAGTTTTGAGGGGCCCAATTAACCCTGAGGGGCTGCGTTATAACGTTAGAAAAAGGGAACAGCTTAGAGCGGGGGGTTTTGGGGGCGGAAGCCCCCCGACTTAGGCTTAGTGTATGTCTCATATCAGAACCTTAGCTTAGGCTAAGACTAAGGCTTAGTATATCGAGAACGGCATGGCCTGCATTTTATTTCCGCCCTTCAGGGTTACTTGGGCCTTTCATAACGTTCTAAAGGTGGCGCATATTTCAATAAAATACACACCAGTAGATTTCCTCGTCAAACCGGGTCGAACGGTATCCAGCATGACCATATTCCGAAGAAATAATTTTGGATTCCCAAGGAGGTTTTTCAAAAAATCGGAAAAAAATTTAAGGAATGTGTGTAAAATGAGTATTTTCTGAACCGCCTCATCGAGCTGAATCGATTGATACCAAAATCAGCTCTGTATCTTCAAAATTGACCAAATTCGGGCTGGGGGGCTAAAAGAAAAGACCCGATTGTTTTTCTCCAAAATCATCAGAACGCAAAATGTTTGCCTATTGCTAAAAGGAAATCGTGAGACGGCCGCGGTTTGTTAAAGTAGTATCACAAATTGAGTATAAAGACTGCCCTAGCATAGCTAGAGCTAGGGGTATTGCCATATCTCGACAGTGTCAATCACACCGTAAGTTAAAGCGTTAACATATTTTTGACGATGACACGGGAGTTTAATGCAAAATATGAATTTAGTGTGCGGTCTGGCTAAGCACGTGCGAATCCCGGACCGGCGGTCCGGCCTTGCAGGACCGGTCCGATCCATAACCTCAGCGGTCCGGTTCACGGTATCTGCGGTCCAGTCCGGACCACTAATCGGCGGTCCGGTCCGCATCACTATTAAGTACGTCATGAACAAGTAAAAAATGCGACTGTTGCCAAAATAGCGAATTTTAATACAAAAATGTGAAGTTTGGTCAAAAATACGGTAGAAACTAATTGTTTTCTAGTGCGCGAGAGGCTAGTTATAGGACAATTTCCGACATGATTTTAAACCGGAATCATTCAAAAAAATTGCTTGAGTTTGAACCAAAAGGGGCGGGTCGCGACCCCCGCAACCCCTCCCCTGGCTACGCCCTTGTATACACGTGATTGTTAGTTTGGTCAAAAATACGGTTGAAAGTAATTGTTTTCTAGTGCGCGAGAGGCTAGTTTTAGGACAATTTCCGACATGATTTTAAACCGGAATCATTCAAAAAACATGTTTGAGTTTGAACCAAAAGGGACGGGTCGCTACCCCCGCGACTTCCTCCCCTGACTACGCCCTTGTATATACGTGATTGTTAGTTTGTTCAAAAATACGGTTGAAAGTAATTGTTTTCTAGCGCGCGAGAGGCTAGTTTTAGGACAATTTCCGACATGATTTTAAACCTGAATCATTCAAAAAAAATTTGTTTGAGTTTGAACCAAAAGGGACGGGTCGCGACCCCCGCAACCCCCTCCCCTGGCTACGCCCTTGCATACACGTGATTGTTAGTTTGGTCAAAAATACGGTTGAAAGTAATTGTTTTCTAGTGCGCGAGAGGCTAGTTTTAAGACAATTTCCGACATGATTTTAAACCGGAATCATTCAAAAAAAACATGTTTGAGTTTGAACCAAAAGGGGCGGGGCGCTACCCCCGCGACTTCCTCCCCTGGCTACGCCCTTGTATATACGTGATTGTTAGTTTGTTCAAAAATACGGTTGAAAGTAATTGTTTTCTAGTGCGCGAGAGGCTAGTTTTAGGACAATTTCCGACATGATTTTAAACCTGAATCATTCAAAAAAAAATTGTTTGAGTTTGAACCAAAAGGGACGGGTCGCGACCCCCGCAACCCCCTCCCCTGGCTACGCCCTTGTATATATGTGATTGTTTTTTAAACGGAATGATTAATATTGAAAGAAAATAAATGGAGGTTTTTCCGTCTGTTCTGCTTCTTGAGCAGCATATAATATTATGGTTTGCGTATATACAAAATTTCTATTTTAGAATTGTGGAAAAAATGAAAGAACAATTTCGAGAAACTGATATTGCTCGCAAAGTGTAAGTTTGTAAACCACTGTGTTCGATACAGGTATATTTATTTTATAATAGGTTTACTGCAGGGCATCACCGACGGCCATGATAATCCTATGCCGTATAGACGGCGGTTTAATCGAACGGCCGACAGTTTTAGTGGCCGTTAACCGTCACTACATTAAAAGTGATTCTGTTAACGTGTGTGGTTTGCTGTTAACCAAATAGCAGGCATCTGCGAAGTACTGGCATATCAAACTGATTTGAAATGGAACACATACTACTGTCCAGGGCTCTAAGTCTTGTTTTCGAGCTGCACGACATGAACGTATCTCAACGAAGCCTAACTAGACCCTTCTATCAACCCTGTCGGCTTCTTTTTGCTAATTTAAAGTAATCGTCGTCGCAGATCTTGGTTTACCAATGCCTGAGTTCCCAGGAGGAAGAACCGAGCACATAGAAAAGAACGTAACAGACGCTGCACTCTTTTATTTTGAACAGAGTGCTTTCGGGCTGTGAATCAGGTCGGGTCATATAGGGGTTCAAAATGAACTATTGATTTGGTTTCATCTCTGTTACACGTATACTAGCTAAATTGTATTGCGACACGCCTGGCTGCTTCATTCGCTGAAAATTTTTCTAAGAGGCATAAGCCGGGTGTTCCTTTCGGGACTGCGGGCGCCGGATTTTGCCATGGAGTTTGAACTAGTGGCGAAGTTGGGTCGAAATCTGAAAATTTTCAAAATTTATATTCTTCAGCGAAAAAAGAGCAATAAATTGGTTAATAAATGGCAGGTGATATGGTGCAAACCGTCTTTATTGAGGTAAAAACATGTTAACAAGGTTTAAAAATTCGATGTATTTAACAACACTGATACTTTAAATAGCGAGTAAACCTGTTTGAGCACAAATTTTCACAGAGTCTGGGCACCATTTTGTGCTAAGAGAAATTAGCGGTGATGTTAGCATATCATTAGTGGCTTCTGTTGCTAAATGTGGGCTTCCCGCCTGCCCAAAAGATGTGCAAATTTTATTCACTATGTGTAAGCTGTGAATGGCTCGAGCTTATTTGGTTCAAATTTTCACGGCACTTGCGTCATTAAATGCTTAGGCGCAGTTGTAGCTCGCCTCAACAACTTCTTCTCCACTACGAAATATGTAAGTCGACCAAGTGCCAAATTTCACCGTATACGTCTATAAATTCATCGTCTATATGTCCAAGCTTCTGCAATTATACGGAGATGTCGTTAGCTTGCATAAAATTAGAGCGATCTTAATATCCTAGTGGCAGTCGTGGAGAATTTAGTTTTGGCACGGTAGCTGCTATAATGATATGAGTTAAGAATCTATTTGCACTATGTGCCAAAGTGCATAATGATCAAAAAACATTTCTCACGTGTACGGTTACGGATAGAAACATAAGCAAGCCATTCGTGAATAACAATCCGTTAGACTGAAATTGATATATACCAAGAGTCAGTCGGATATTGGCGGTTTACGCAGAGGTTTCATTATGCTATGCCTGAAATTTAAAAGCTTACATAGCACCATTCACAGCAGAATTTGTGAGCAATTTTGCTGTTTCGTAAGTGATTTTGCGTTAATTTATAATAATGCTTCATTTACCGAGAAATATGTGTCGAGATATAATTCCTGAGAGTTCAGTATATCAGAAAACTTGTTCGAAGCCAAAATCAAATAATATAACATACAAAATACAGTACTCGCCAAAAATGACCGTCGCATTTCGAGCGAGCGAGTTCGAGCGAGTCTCGAGCGAGTCGCGAGCGAGTGGCTCGCTCGAGATTTTGCAACTATTTAAATTAATAGAAAATTCTATTTTTAGAACAAATTTATTTCGAGCGAGTCGCGAGCGAGTCGCGAGCGAGTCTCGAGCGAGTCGCGAGCGAGTGTCGAGCGAGTCGCGAGCGAGCGACAGTCATTTTTGGCGGGTACTGTATTTCATTGATCGTTACTGTATGATAAATTATCTAACAGCATTTCAGTATCGCGCTGTGACTCCAAACCGAAACTTAAATAATTATAATATTAGTGGTTTTTTTCAGTGTCGGAGTTGGACTTCACTGTCCGGCATCGGAAGAAATCAAAGCTGCGACAATCCCAGCTTTGGCACGGAATCTTTAACAGCATCGCAGTATGGCGCTGTGACTCCAAACCGAGGCTCAAACAGTTACAATATTATTTTTTCAGTGTCGGAGTTGGGTTTCACTGCCCGGCATCGGAAGAAATCAAACAAGCTGCGACAATCTCAGCTTTGACACGGAATCTTTACCAACAGGACAGTCAGAGATCGTTGCTGTATTATCTAACAGCATTTCAGTGTCGCGCTGTCACTCCAAACCGAAGCTGAAATATGTAATTACAATATTAGTGGTTTTTTTCAGTCTCGGAGTTGAATTTCACTGCCCGGCATCGGAAGAAATCGAACAAGCTGCAACAGTTCCAGTTTTGACACGGAATCTTTACCAACACGACAGTTAGGGATCGTTGCTGTATAATAAATTAAACAGCATTTCAGTATCCCGCTAGGACTCCAAACCGAAGCTAAAATAATTGCAATATTAGTGATTTTTTTCAGTCTCGGAGTTGAACTTCACTGCCCGGCATCGGAAGAAATTATACAAGCTGCGACAATTCCAGTTTTGACATGGAATCTTTACCGACAGGACAGTCAGGGATCGTTACTGTATTATCTAACAGCATTCGGTGTTGCGCTGTGACTCCTAACTGAAGCTGAAATAATTCCAATATATTATTGTTTTTTCAGTGTTGGAGTTGGATTTCACTGTCCGGCATCGGAAGAAATCAAACAAGCTGCGACAATCCCAGTTTTGACACGAAATCTTTACCAACAAGACAGTCAGGGTTCAGTGACGCAATGGAAGCCGATGGTGTATGGACCACTTGATGACAGAATGGTAGATATTTTTGCGATAAGATTGCTTATTATTTACTGACAAGACAAAGATTCGATTTTATTCAATACAGAGTTAGACATAGAAGCAGTGTTTGGTGTAGAACATTACTTAAATGAAAGTGTTTTGGTTGACATTTACTCACCAGAAGTAGTTCGCTCTACGCTCGTTCGAATAATTAAAAATTCTGCTCAGTATCCAAAGTTATTTTGTCAGGGTGGCCAATCGGAGGCCTCGCTTTTTGCCACAGTGCATCGAAAAATGCCAGGCACCATTACCCTTCACACTTTGGAGAAACCAGACCATACGTTGAATAATATTCAACCGACATCGTTCCAGTAACCTTAGCGTACAGTACTCGTCACGTCACAATGTCAGCATTGTTGATAACTGTCACATTTAGGGTAGTCAGTTTGTGGCGAGTACTGTACATAATGTCTTCTTCTCATTTTGATGGACTAGACATGTAATCCGATTAATTGATAGTAATTTAATAGCAAATATCGTTTTGTAGTGCATCATTGAAATCAATTATTTGCTTTTTGCGTCATACGATTTATTCAGCAGTCGAAACGCTAGAGTGGCATCATATTCGCTAGCATCTCGCATGCGAGTGTGAAACGGAGCAAGTGCGATCACTTTTATGAGATGTCATTTTGTGTAATCACCTGTATAAGTCTGTTTTAATTTACATACCACTCTAAACCCTCAAGAACCATGAACCCGTTGAAAACTTTGAAATCTCATCGATTCTAAGCCCATCGGAAACAACTGAAAACATGAATTATTCATGCTGGTTTCTATATAACTAAACCATATTGTATCCAACGTATCGAAAAACCTATAAACTACTAAAGACAGACTATATTCTGGAAGTCGGGTTCGTTGACCATAATCCCATTGAGAACCTCTGAAAGTCATAAGATATACTCTAGATAACCAAACCAAAGTATTCACCATACCGAATAACGTATATAGATAACTCCAAACTACTGAAGACAGACAGTATTAAATGAAATTGGGTTCAATGACCCTAAACCCATTGAAAAGGTGGAAATATTCGTGGTGGAATTTATACAACCACACCATTCGCATTCGGCGTACCGAGAAATCTCTATATAAACTATTACCCTGTACGCAATATATAACCAAACTACTGAAGACATGCTATATTTTCGGGTATAATGACAATAAACGCATTGAAAACATCTGAAAAGACTTGAAGTATCCATGCTGGTCTCCAGTTAACCCAACCATCGTATTCAACATGCTGAAAAACCTATATGTAGACGATTCTTGGAGCGCCGCGCGCAATGAATCGCCAAACCAATGAAAACAAACTGCAAATTCCGGTTCGTTTACAATAAAACCTCATGAAAAGGTGTAGTATAGTTAAGTTGGACTCTGGATAACTACTAAAGTGTACATCGTCATCACTTTTGTTATCGATCAAAAATTGTATCGACACCCGAACATGAGTTATGAGTGACAGCGACAGACAAAAATTTTTCGCTTAGTGAAATTCCGCTCGCTTCGCTCGCCCCGTTTCAACAATATGTATCGATGCAATCTACGTCATTCTTGCTGATCTGGTTTAAATCCGAAGAAAGCAACCATGTTGTCGGATTATTATTCCTAGAAATATGGCTTTCCTGCGAACCATCCTAGATGTCTAGTGTAAAAATGACTAATGACCTATTACTAATATGTTTGTAAGTTTCCGGACAACTGAAACACCACAAATTTTTAAATTTAAATTTGTATGGCTGCTCAGTTATTATTTTCAAATCGGCCAAAAAATTTTACGTTACGTTTTATGATAATATTAATTTGCTTTTGCCGTTACATTTTCAGGGAATCTCCCAAAAAGACGGCAAATGTGGCACGTGTGGCAAAAATTTAACCGATTGTGTTGGACATTACGGATATATGGATCTAGCGCTCCCAGTTTTTCATCAGGGCTATTTTCGTTCGATAATGCAGGTCCTTCAGATGATTTGTAAGGTAAAGAATTTTTATTGGCTGCTAAAAACTCCCAAAATTATAATTTGTGGAATGGGGTTCCCGGTTTGGCACGGGGCGTGAACTGAAAGGACCTTTGGAAGATGCTGCCAAACCTACGCAGTCTGACAGGTAATAGGCGAAGACAACATAGTATGATGGTAGTACATAGATGAGAGAATGAGATTGCGTTATATTTTTAAGAGGTCAAAGAATTCTCAGCTTTATAAAATGTACATAAATCTGGTTGCGGTCTACGACCTTAGTATGTCTGGTTGTGAGATGCTGCCAAGCTGGTGTGTTCAACTATTAGTTATAAATTGAACATCGATCGTTTCAAAAAGAGATGTCTCAAATGAAAGCAAAAACTTCAAACGCATTGCCTTAACTTCAGCACATCTTGCTACTGAAGTTGGAAGATCGTCATGGTCAGGGCATTTTAAACCTTACTAGTCTCTATTCTAACTTACCGCATTTTGGTTTGTTTGTGTATGTCGAGATTGCTTGTTTTATTTTTTTCTACAGAACAGTTCAAGGGGCATTTTGCCAAAAGAAAAACAGTTAAAAATCGTGTCAGAAACACTGCCAAAACGCTTTTGATGGAGAGAAAAGCGACTTTAAAGCAAATTTTGATAAAATTTGAGAAATTTTTAGCTTCAGAACGGAATTTTAGTACAAATTTTGATCAATTTTTTGTACTTTAAACCGATTGGAAACAAAAAAATTTCCAGGAGGCGATGAACCGTGCCCAAACTTTTGCCAGGGGGCATGAACCGGGGGCACCTGTTCTGAACCAGGGGGCCCCCACCCTCCAATTTGGAGAACCCAGAATAACTATTTTTATGATACCGATTCGTCAAAGTTAGCTTAAGCCTGATGTACTGTTTTTTATATTTTTCCACGTAACACTGTTAAAAACGACGTAAAAAATTAGGCTTAAATTTTATAATTTTTTTCGTAGTTTCTTAGAACTTTTACTCTACGTCTCTCTGGTAATTATTTTAAGGGCTGCTCGCGGATCTTACTGTCGGATCAAGAACGTCGCAGTTATCTAAAACAGCTGGATCGTCGGCCACCGCCTGGCTACTTGGCTCGCAAGGCGACTCATGCCAAAATTCTCGCTAGATGTCGCAAAAAAGCCTGGAATTGTGGATGTGATTTTAAAAATGGAATCGTCAAAAAAGCGCCCGGTGCTATACTGAAGATTGTTCATGCGACGGAAATCGAAAATATTAGTGAATTTTCGGATGTGAGTATTTGTATCTGATTTTAATAGATAAGTTTACGTTCAGAATTTAGTGGTTATAACTAAAATACAGTCACGGGCAAAAGTAAGCGAAGGAACGGACAGCAGCAGAATTCCAAACTTTGATGAACCCAGACTCAGGCGGACTCAATTGCGTTTGGAGGCAGATGGATAAGACTTCGTTTAAACGCGGTCGGATGCAATTTCGTCGGCTTGGACGGATGTATTTTGGATTGGACGCAGACGGATGCAATTTCATGCGACGGCGGACAGTGGCAGTTGCTTTCGTTTTTGCGCACTAATTTATTTGACTGTATCTTCGCTTAGCAGGTTTTATCCGTTTGGTTGGGGCGTTTTTGATCATAATGTGCATTTGTACAAGATCGTATTGCGGCTTATGATTGTAATATTCGTTGTTATGTTATCAGCCATAGCTGCGATTAACGAATCTATGTATTTATAATACACGGCGACGCTGTTGCGCCACGAAACTTCCAAACGCAGTGTCCTTACGACACTGACTATTGTAACATCAAGTGTGGACCAAATTTTTTTCGATATTTCTAATTTCCACAGTCACACCCGAGCAGCTACGGAGCTTAGCAAGCGGTAGGAGTTCTCCTGGGAATTTGTTCTGATCTCACCTGATTGTTTGCGCACATAGTCTAAGTTATATCGGTCCAGATCCGTCTGTTTCACAGGTCAAGCAGTCCATAGCGCTATTCCATAGCCTAGTTTCACTTAGTTTATTGACTATGGCACAAGCACGTCGTGGGGATAATTTTATTTCCATTTTCAATTAGCCATAGTCCGACAGTCCCTGGATGCTTAACATCGGATTTATTACCTCCAAAAGAATGGGTCGCTCGTTTTTGTTCTAGCACGAATCTGAACCTATGGAACTCTCGTGTAATTTCACGATTTTAATTGTCATGCTTTAATTTAGCCAGCGGAACACGATGAAACATTCTTTCGACGTCAGACCTATACGCGGTCCCAACCGCGAGGCGACGAGCTCAAATCCATATGCCTTATCGCTACTCGTGTGGCATCACGGGAACACTAATGGGGTTTTCTTCAATCGTACAGCGCATCAAGCACATATTCACATAAATATATCGAAACACATGTTAGACATTACACAATACAGCAAAGGTCAACGCAGTAACAAAAGCAAATACGGGGTTAATTGTTCAATAGAGTCAGACGTCTACCTGAACGAACGTACTCAGCCGTGAACTAATTCTACGGCATTAAATACTCGAATACACGTTTAAATACACAATTACGGTACAACGATTACGTTAAATAATCATAAGGCACTGCGAAGATACATTCTGTCATGAGTACCATGACCGTTTATTTACAACAAACTAGCATGACCTGGCATGGCACTGTATGCTATGTTACGTGGGTCTTGTGTTAATGGTGTTCAACTTCTCTTTTGCCAATAATTTTGCAAATAATGATTTTTATCATCCGTCAGGTTCACACAAATACTAATTTAAGCAATTGTGGTTCGATTTCTCGCTATATTCATCGACTTTGACCGGGTTGGTCTTCTTCTCCCGAGTAGAAAGATTTGGGAAATTTTGTCCCTAATTGTATTGTATAATGATCTACAACAGGTGGGATATTTAACAATGCTGACAGCACGGGGGTCGGGTATTTTCCGGAACAGACACGGCGTCGCTGCACAGAGGGTGGGTAGCCAAATGATATTGTGGATCGACTGTCCACAGATTTGGGTAGTCTGTGGGACGCTGGCTATCGTCTCTATTCAAAAGTAACAAGAGACTTTAAGTCGATGTGTTCAATCTATCCCAGGTACTTAAATCTCGATAAATTTTTATCATTTCTGTGGCACACCTATTAACCGATGCGTCGGGGTTTAGGACGCGGCATAGTGTAGCTAATTTAACCTAAAGTTCCCAAAAGTGTCTGATCGAAGGCTGCCTGCGAACTTTTACTATGTGTAACTATTGATAAACTTCCTTTGCCTGGTAAGGCACAAACTCGTTAAAATAGCATTTTTGCGCTTGTAGAGACCCCTACGAGGTCGGACATGGTACCTAGAGTTGCGGCGAAACTTGCCCAAGTGTGGTTATAAAACGGGGCGCTGTTTGGGCTGGAGGGGGTAGAGGAATCAGCAAATGGTCGCACGCCTCTGAAATTGGTACAAATCGACTCAGGTCGACGAGCTGAGTTCAAAAATGCCGCATATGACCATTTTCCGAAAAAAAATTTTTTTTCATTTTTTCTGTTTTTACCTAATGTCACCTGAAAATTTCAGTGAACACCTGTGAAACCTGAAAATCACTGAAACCTGTAAAGTCACCTGAAAATTTTGAAAAAAAATTTTTTTGCAAAATAGACATGATGCACCTAGATCGATCCAGCATTACAGGAGAAACTCAATGGTACCATTCATATCGATATATCTGGCCTCCCTCTGAAGTTATCCGCAAGACCAGTTGTTAACCACTTCGTAAGTAACCCTTTGGGAACGTTCGATTGATCGATTGATGATTTATTTTCCATTTTTTATATTTTACAGCATAATATTAAGCTATGAAGCACATGGCAGACCTCAAAATACTAGATTTAACATTTCGCCCCTTAATACTATGCTTCCTGAACCTGATATTAACAATTTGCGTATGACCTATAACCAAATGGTGCGTAGAACAAGTACATATGAAGATACTATTAATTGTTCTGCTTGCCCAATGGAAACTTATCGCTAACAACCAACAATGTACATGTGGCGACGCGATGTATTTGGCTGCGCGTAATGACCTCGCGCGCCTTGACAAGTACGAATGGCGCTGTCAAAATTGCCGAGCCAAATTATCTATTCGAAGCGGCTCATTTTTTGCCGGTCACCGGATCACATTGGAAACGACACTCGTGATCATTTTCGGCTACATCAACAACTTGCCGCCAAACGTCATTCGCTTGTAAACAGGTGTCGCCACAGATACCATTACGAACTGGCACAACTACTGTAGGGGTGTCGCTGTGGCTTATTGGCAAAACAGCATGTTGGGCGGCCCCGGTATCGACGTACACTCACGGACAGAAATAACCGCAATTGATCGAAATTTCGATCGATTTCGATTAAACGAAATTTCGATCGATTTCGATCGTTTTCGATTTTCGCGCAATTAGATAAATTTCGAAATTTTTAAATTCCCATTTTTTTCGATTAAACGAAATTTCGATCGATTACGATTAAACGAATTTTCGATCGATTGCGATTTCGATCGTTTTCGATTGCACTTATTTCTGGCCGCGACTGTAGAAGTTGACGAGTCGAAGTTTTTTCGGCAAAAATACACGGCATGCCACGTCGTCAGCATGGTTGGGTGGTGGGCATGGTTGAACGACAAACGGGCAAGTGTCTACTTTTCTACGTCCCCAATCGCACCATCAACACAATCATGCCTCTAATATTCGCATCTAGAGGTTAGTTCTAATGTCTGTAATACGTTTTCTTATAGAGTTCTAGATTAAGCCTAACAAAATAAGACTAAGCCTAATCCTATCATATCCAAATTTGAGCCCAATCGGTCAATCCAATCCAAAGTTATGTCCAAAAAGGTCAAAAAACCAAAATCTATAGTTCTAAAAAATCCGACCTTGAAATTGGGCTCCTCTCCTGAACCCCATTGAAGAGCTAGAGCGCTGAGACCTTTTCTGTTGGAAAGAGCAGGAAAAACTGGTCCATTGTGGGTTAGGGGGTGATGATCTTAAGCGGATCTTTAGGAAAACGTTGCCAAAAAAGCCTCTATACCCCAAAAAATCCAAATAAAAAGAACAACAATTTAGAAAGGGGCGACCCTGATCTCGAACAGATCTCTTTTGGGGGTAAGGGATGATTGGGGGTCCAGAGACTATGGGAGCTATACTGAAAATATGGTGCGCCCCTTCTCTGTTTTCCCCCTCAGCCCAATCAGGGCATAAAACGGTGCATATCGTGCCAGTCAGCCAAAAACTCACATTAAGCGAAAACGTGTTTACATGCGAGGTGGTAAAAATCCAGGTTTCAAGGCTTGGGACATAGTCATGATTTTTCAATAACTTTTTCCAGGTACTTGCTGTTTTAAAACCAACTTAATATTCTCACGGGTTTGGAGTTCTGATCCTTTGGCGAACTTCGCTATTATAAATTTGAACATAGTTTCGTCCTGATATTCCATAATGTAAGTTAATTTCTGCATACATTCAAGACTTTAATACTTGACGACTAGACGTTGCCTCGACAATTTATTGATTTAGAATCTTAACGGGTTGCTCAATTAACTGCCTAACTTCAAATGATTTAAGAAGACGATTTAACTTTCAAAACCCGTGGGTTCACAACTGTAAGATAATATGCGACTTTTTATTTATTCCAGCAAGTGGGAATGAATTTTCGCACTACGCTAATTGAGGCGGTAGGGCGGCCCGTGCGGAACATACAGCATTAAAATACGGCCCGGCGCGTTCTATGTGTCTTTGATAAAGCTTATTAGTTATATACTTAACTTTCGTCTATCAAAATTGGGGAGACGACGGTTGAACAGGCCACGTCCGGAGCAATGACCTAATCTAGGGATATTCCCTTAATTAATATGAATCTAACCGGCATTTCAATGTTATTTAACTGATCCATAAGTTTGTATGTCCGAACTCAATTCTCATTGGGAATGTTTTATCATTTTGGTTGCTCGTCATCGCTGCGAAGGGATGTTGCTTGTGTTGGGGTTGGTCCCGCCTAAGCTGGCAAACAGGCCATCAATGGGGATCCTTATAATTTGCGGCATATACATTCAATCTAGACCTTCATAATAATACCTGGGGGCATTCATGAAAATACCTGGCGCGATTGGACTGTGGGTACCATAAAGTACTGTAACCGTCAAAAAACATTAAAAAATGACTAATTTGGCAGCGGATTGAAATTATGCTTGCTTAAAAAGGGAAGATCTAAATGATTTTAGGCCCCCATGGGCAAAATTTTTTGATTTTTTAGACAAAATAAGTGAAAGGCAATGTTAATTTAGGCATATGTTTAATCAATCGGGCAATATTTAGTTATTTTTAGTGGAGCAGGAATGTACTGGTGGAGGCAAAAATTTACCTTGATGGCATGAAATGGGGAACCTGTGGACTACTACGCCGTATTTAGGGAAGCCAGCAATGAAACAAATATATGATTCTGTCTTACATTGTCTATCTACAGTTAAATATGCGTATATCTGAATCTATTGAAACTATGTAAAACCTGAGCGGGTTTTACTCTGCTAGGGTTTGAATCAATATGAAAATTTTGAAGATTAACGGCTTTGTCGATCTGAAGGATTGAAAGCAAAGTCTTATAGAGTCGCTATAAAGAAAAACCAGCAAAATTTCCTGGAGAGAATTTTGCGTGAGAATTATTTAAAGTTTTAAGTGGGGGAGACAGTACTTTCAGTCTCCTTACTCGTGAACCTGGGATTATTGACCCGAAGATTTTACTCAAAACCGTCAATATACCTCAATAGACGTACGAAATTTTAAAATTCCGAGAAGGAATTTCGAGCTATGTTCCTTAGGAGTTCCAAGTAGGGGCATTGTGCCCTCAAAATTTATTTTTCTCAAGAATACGGTCGAATTATATCGCCGGAGGGTTTTAACTGAAAGCACTAAATCTCATGTATCGATTAATAAAATCTAACAAAATTCATTTAGGGAATTTTTGGATGATCCTAAAGTTTAGTACAGATTCTTTATGCGGTATGATTACCGAGAAATAGCAGTGAAACCTCTCAGTAAATCACAATAAAAACTTGCAGATTTAGTGCAAGGATCAGCTGACCATGCTCTAAGGTGGGTGCTACAAGTTTGTACGCATATCATCTCGTTTGGGGCTTCGGACATAGGGTTCTGCTCGGAGGATCTGACCGGATGAGCAAGTTGGCAAGGTACCTAATGTAAGCGATCATGTAAAACGCGATGTTAAGGAACTTAATTACTGGGTCATTTGTCTATTATGAAAGCTCAGTCTAAAAACTCGACAAAATATCACGATTTCCGGGAGGGCTTAGTTTAGACACATACTAAGTGGTATGAATCCTCGTACACGTATGTCCTGTACACATGCGTATCCGATCCGTCCAGCCGGTAGATTCATCATCCATTCATAACGCATAAAACCCACGAAAACTTAAAAGAAGTAACTCAGAAAAACATCTTAACGCCGTAACTAAAGCGACAGATCCAGTCTTCTAACCGACCTTACTCTTCGCTGCTGAAGTCGGATTGGTCAGAGTTGTACGGTTGGCACATCTGACCTCAACGTTTTTTTGTCTCCGACCAATCGTAGAACGAGCTGTCAAACTAAAATTTCAAACTTTTAGATCTCTGAACCAATCAACCTAGGGCTGCCGTAAACCGCTGGCGGTTCGAGGGCAATCATACTCTATTGCCTATACTTCAACAATTTAGCTTGTTTTTTGTCGTCTAATTTTTTCCAATTAATCGATTTTTAATCCCTTATTCACTGACCTGCCAGGTTATATGCTTTTGATCAAATATTTTATTTAAATCTTTCTTATCTACAAGAAGTTAATATTAACTTTATATCAGATATATACTTTCGGCGAACTTTACCAATCGCTGCACGACGAACGGTCGGCATCCAACTCTGCATGTGTTTGGCGCGAGCTGTTAGGGCATTCCACTAAATCGCCTCAAGAACATCTTATACCCTGTTTTCCCTAAAACGTCATATATCCTGCTTCTTCCATGTCATGCACCGTGCCTTTTGTGAACACAGTAGTACAGAGGGCAGGATGGTTTCAGTACAATAACGCTGGCTAGTGTATCACACCGTACCTTCATAAGTTGAGTAATTACAACATTACCCTTAAGACGAAAATAATAATAAAATATACACCGGCCACGCCAATCTATTTAAACAACTCAGTAAATTCGGGTGAAGGTGTACTAGTCCGAAGGTACACTGCAAAAATAAGTTTTACTAAAATTTTAGGAGTTTTTTTGGTTTTCGAACTAGTAGACCCTCACCGCTAGTCTCAGGCGTTCGGATTAATGAACCCTCACTTTTGTTTTGATTCACTATTCGGATGAGCCTAATATTCTCATTCTAGTTGACTATTGTATTTGTTTAATTTATTTACTTTAGTGTTATATTTTAATGCTATGGCTACCGTCATGTCTGGCCCCCGCGGACTTGGAAAGGTGCTGCTTCATGAAGGTTACATAGTTCAATAAAAAACCTTGACTACTATTAATTGGCACTGCTGGCGCAAATCTTGCAGAGCAAGGTTTCAGTCCTATGCCTTTCATGTGGACGCCGAAATACATGTATAACGCCGTGATAATCACAACCTTGAAGTCGGCGAAGCTGCTTCTGCGCGCAGTCAGTTTCTGAATGAGGCAAAACAGGCTCTAGCTGATGACCCAGCAAACCCCATTAAGCGCCTCTATGATGAAAGGGTCGCTCCTCTTCACAGGCGCGCGTCAGCCTAAGATAGGGGGATCGTGCACCACTGCCGCCTCAGTTTTGCTCGGTTAGAATATCTTTGGCGAGAGTTAGATTAAATTTTCCAGGAATTCCTCACAACCTGGGATATGTTGTGATACGTGGGGCATGGAAAACAACGTGGAGGGGAAAATTTTCTTGATGGATCAGTACAACGACTGGGGTATTCTTATTTTTGCAACGTCGGGGAACCTTAAAGCTGTTATGGAATGCCGACTCATACACCTTCACGCAACATTTAGGAGTACTCCTGCGCCATACACCTAGGTGTTTACGATTATTCGTAATTACAAAGGGCTAGTGATTCCGTTTCTTGTTGCCCTGATGAGCAATCGGACAATTGGTGACTATAAACAAATTTTGCAGAGGGTAAAACGTTCCTGTGTAAGGAAAACGGGTCACCAATGGAAACCGGATCACATACTACTCGACTTCGAGCTGGCTCTAGTTGCAGTAGTTGAGACGGAACTACCTGAAGCACAAATGGAAGGTTGCTATTTTCATTTCAACCAGTCGCTGTGGCGCCACATTCTGGAGCTCTTCCTTGTCCACGGATACCGTCACGACTATCTTTTGAAGCAGCTCATGAGAAAAGTCATGGCTCTGGGGTTCTTGCCATCAGCATTAGTCATCACAACTTTCGATTGCTCAGAAACCAAGATGGTACCCGGCTTCTTATAAGGCGATATCCGACAATGGCCGATTTCTTTGCCTATTTAGAGGACACATACATACAAGAAAACTTTCGACCATCGATGTGGAATGTCTCTGATAGAAATATGGACTGCAAAACCAATAACAACGCGGAAGGTTTCTTCAGCGCCTGGAATAACCGGGTTAAGGTCCGTCACCCAAATCTTTGGATCTACATTCGCCATCTGAAGGACCGCTGAAAGTGACGTACGTTCTATGGATCACTTTGGCCAGCATACCCGGCGTTCCCTCCGCTGGCGCCACTTGGAGAAGCGCCTGGTGCAACTCAGGGAACGATGTGAAAGAGGAATCAGTTACATGGAAGACTACTAGACTGCTGTCTCGCACTTTGTGCATCATTACTAGGAAATGTCTGTCTTGATTAATAGTTTGCTAGTCTTTCTTTGTAACTATATATGATATGATATAATTGCATTTACTTGTAGCATTTAAAACTTGTAGTCACTGTAGTAAAACTCATTTTTATAGCGGACCTTCGGACTTGTAGGATCCCACCGTAAATCCGACCTTGAACGCAAAGAATATAATATGTTATGCAAATATGACCGTGCATTGGACAAGTACAAGGCAACAATGTCCATGAAACGAGGTATAGTAAGGTCAATGTACAACAGTAATCATGATAATAAGTACGGTTTAACAATAATTTAGAGATATATAACCTAATGCAGCATTCAGCATGAATAGTGGCACAAACAATTCTAACATAAACGGCATCATATACGACAAGTTACGCGGTACAGGTATGATCCATGCAGTTCATGAAATAGCACCATACAAAATCATAAGATCAAGACTATATAAATATACAGTGATACACCGGCGATACAATACGAGAGACAGAACCAAAGTCACTGTAATGATACATTTCCAGTGTCATATACTTTGTAAGGTAAATGATATACAACGGCAAAGTATCAGAATTTAACTAATTTACCGTTCACGTGTACTCATGATAATTCCATCGGACTGGGCCAATTTTACGACTTAGGATAATATTCTGGTTTGATTTCATATATATAATGTTGTCCATTAGGGCTGTGGTAAGGCTATAGGCTATAGTAATCTACCTATTAACGATCTAGACCGGAGCTGTTACATATTTATACTAGTCGGTAGTGGAACTACATTTGTGAGCGGAGCTTGGGCTGTGGCATTACGAATGTACTCAATTTTATGTTCTTGTAACTATTGCATAGGGCTTTATCATTGGTAAAAGATTATATTTGAATTCTTCGACCCAAAAAACCCTATAATGGTTTGATCGAAACGATTCTATTTCAATAAATAACACAAATATTGCAAAATTCTCTTTTTAGCTGCATAAAATTAACTAATTAGCTAATTACTAATTAACCACTCAAAATTTTTTAATCCCAAATATCAGGTGCACACTCTGACATGATAGGCTTTCAAACAAAAAAAGTTTTTTAAAATCTGTTCAGTGGTTCTTGAGATCCGTCGGACCGAACGAACGAACGAACGGACGGACATCGACCTTTTTACTCCCAGACAGAAAATAAAAACGCTTCGCTCGGCTTCGCCGAGCTCCGCTCAATGACATATTTTTTGTCCTTTCGGCATACACTTAGGTGAGTTGCTAATAAAACATTATGCGATTACGAAAGGAAGAATTCGAAAACCCTTAAAACTATTTTGTAATAGCAATCGGGATTATAGCATTAGGATACGCGTGTAACCATTCAAAATGCCCGTCGCTGTTTTCCAATAAAGTCATACAATGCACTCCGAAGCGTTGTTTTAACATAGCTGGGCGTTTGCTGTGTGAATACAATTGCGTTACGAGCTGAATCAGCGTGAAGCGTTGCTGTAACGCAGATTGGCATCGGCTGTGTCTGGCCTGTCCACAGCCCTCCGAAAAGTGGGGAGGGGACTTTTGGGGTCCCCTTGTTCATTCTCGGGGGAAAATTAAAAGTGGGGGGATAAATTTTGCTTAAAAATACTAAGTATTTCTATATTTTCATGCATTTTTACTACCGTGAATGTATTTTCTAGCTAAACATAGTTATTTTAACATTATAAATATTAATAATTAATGTATAAAACAATTTGCAAACAAAAAACATAAATTTTCAGACATAAAAACTTTTTGGAATTAGTTGAACCTTGGGGGTTTCGGCTGAGTGGGGTGGACGGACATGGGGGAAAATCTCACGAACATGGGGGATTTGTGATAAATCCCACCATAGCTAGCTATGCAAATTCAAAAACCTTAGAATCACATCGGTTATCTCGATATTCACTGAAAATATTCACCTGAACGCTCAACCTTCATGCTGAGAATGGCTCATAGGATTTTCGGTGAGAGTCTTTATAGTGTAAAACTTCACAGCGCGTTGTACTCAAAGCGCCATTGAAGTTAGGAAAGATCTATTCTTGGGATACTCGTTGCCTCATTGGTTTAACGGGTATATTCTATTCCATCAATTATTATTATTATCTTGTCCCTAATCACCATAATTTTACCGATCTATCATCTATCTAGCGTAAATGAGTTAAAAATTTTTGTCGAGCCAAAATTTGTTTTAAACGTACCATAAACTTATATGGGCGGTACACTGGTTAAAAAGTGTATGAAATTTGTGTGAAGTAAGTTGCTTTCGTGAAAAAAATTGTAAATAACATAATGTGGGCGATGAATAGAGCTCAAGCTAAATTATTTCATGCTTACTTATTTCTTTTAAGTGCAGTCACTGACAAAAATAAGCGCATAAAAACGAACATAAATGCAAACAAAGGTTGTTATGTTGGTGTCTGATTTGTTACGTTTGCGTATGAATGTTGTAACGTTTGGTTTTTTGTATTATTTGTAGGGGTTCTCCGAGAAGCCACCATTTTTGGTCGTTATTGTACATAACTTCTTATTTTGATTTGCTGTTTAGGCAATGACATCAAATAAAGATCTGGAGCCATTGGTTACCAAAGGCAAAGTTGATCTTCTCAATCCGCTTGTTGTGTATGAGTTGTTCAGAAAAATACCTGAAGAAGTACGTTTATTATGACTATCGTTTATAATAATTTATTGATTATCTGGTTGGTAAATGTAAATTTTTATTCTAAAGTTTATGGGAGATTTCACAGTAACCGATAAAGCTGCGGTACTCGCCAAAAATGACTGTCCCTCGCTCGAGACTTCCGTGCAACTCGCTCGATGCTTGCTCAAAAGAAAATTGTTCTGGAAATAGAATTTATTATTTTAATAGTATCCAAATCTTGAGAAAGCCACTTGATTGAAACTCGCTCGCGGCTCGTTCGAAACGAGCAGTGTGCTTCAATGCAATGTAAACTACACCCGCGAAAAAACCTGGTGCAAAAAAATGAATGCGAGACGCGAACAAACGTTGTCGCATTTATGATCAAACATTTTCGCGTATATGAAGTTACTTAAATGCAAACAAATTTTTGTTTTACAAACGAATTTTGATATGTACTGTACTTGGGGGTGGTTAAATGTGCCCTGATAGAAGGAAGGACCTGACCCTCAGAATGGGTAATCCTCCTACCTTCCTATAAACACCTATGCAACTTTAGTTTAACAAATTCTACCCTCAACACCCCCAGATATTGTCTGTCACCCCTGAATGTACGTTCGTATATTGTGCACTTATTTGTGTTCGTATTCGATGGACGCATCCGTCATAATACTGCGCGCTATAGCCGTCTTGTGAACTACTGATCTATAAACGCAACGTATTCACTGTTGTGGTCCAGAAAATAATATTTCGTCGTCATTATATTCTCTAATAGTTTTAAATGAAGATTGAGATAAATAGGCTATGTTAGTCTCCATCAGTATGCCTTAACTTTCTGCTTCAGCAATTTTACTTCTTAGCAGGATTTAATGAAATAATATTTGTGGTATTTTGAACACTATGTTTGCAAAATTAATACTTTAACATTTTGGATTCAAATCAATGCAGTGCAGGACCGACGATTTAACTGTTTTACGACCAAAATTATAATAGTGAAGTTGTCTTATCATTAACGATAGTATAGTTAAAGACATTACATAATGTAGCTCGTTGTATAAAACGTCTTAAGCAGCAGAGACAGTTCGGCAAACCGTCTGTTTTCAGCGTTGTGGTTTCTGCTGTAAAAAAAATTCAAAAGTGGACATAAAATCGCGTTACCAAGATCTCATCACTTTTTGTTTAACGCAGGATATTCGTCTATTGTCGATGAGCGAAGCTCGACCGAAAGATATGATCTTAACGCGGCTGACGGTCCCGCCAGTTTGTATACGACCCTCGGTAATATCGGACGTGAAGGCCGGGACCAACGAGGACGACCTGACGATGAAGTTGACGGAGATTCAATTTTTAAACGAGGTACACGTAACTTTACAACAATAATTATAAGGCTTTGCTAGAACTTGAATAATTCGGAGCATTTTGAACATTTAGAACGTGAAGTTGGATATTTCTTAATGCAGTTTATCGTCGACATTTTTAAACGAGGTACACGTAACTTTACAACAATAATTATAAGGCTTTGCTAGAACTTGAATAATTCGGCGGCATTTTGAACATTTAGAACGTGAAGTTGGATATTTTTTAATGCAGTTTATCGTCGACATTATTATTTTTGTGGCTGCCGTGGTTTTTGAGAGAGGCGGTAGGTGAGCAAATTATAGATTATTGGATCTGGTGGAGGTAGCTAGGTCTTGAAACTTTTTGAAGCGAACGATATATAATGCGATGCACCGCTGAGAGTGTTTAGTTTGACACACAGATCGTAGGAAAATATTTATATACATCAATACAAAATATTATAGAGTAGCATGTGTACCAATAAATTGCATAATATGCACATGTTTGAAAATACGGAAAAAACCTTTCGTTTTGAAGCAACTGCGATCAAATATTTCTTTGGCACGAATAATAGTTATTATTCTTTAATCCAATGCGGCTAGGGATTTTGTTATTATTGAAACTGTATTATTATGAACATCATTATCATTTCGTTTGTTTGTTTTTATTCTTTGCTCTTTTTGCTCCAGATGATTCGTCGCGACCGGGCTAATAATGCGCCGATGAAAAAGATTGGCGAACTTTGGGACTATCTTCAACTACAAGTCGCGCTCTATATTAACTCGGAAATATCCGGTGTTCCGTCGACCGTTCAGACGAAGAAGTTTGTTCGAAGTTTTGCTCAAGTAAGCAATTGTATTATTGTGTGCGAGGACATGTATTTTTGGCAGAACGGAGCTGTCTTTTCTGCCCTCCAAATGCTAGTTGTAAGTTTTTAGTCAGATTTCAATTCATTACTAGTAGATATCTGAGCTAACGGATTTACTGTAATTTGGCGTAAATTACGTCTAGCATAGATATTTTAATGGCTAAATAGACAAGCATTTGGGTGCAATTATTACAGTCCTCGCTAGAAATGATTATCGCCTTGCGGTCGAACGAAAGGCAAGCGAGAAATGGTATAGTTTTATGGAACAGCGTACAATCTTAAAGCGGTCGGCTTTTGACAATCGTATTGTATTTAGCATTGCAATAATTATAATCAACGTTAATAATGCCATTTTTTCTCAAATACAATGTCTTGTGTGCTTGTCTGGTGTGGAGTTGTGTGGTTCTTTGCTCAGCTGGTTGTTGTGGGCCGTGTTGACGGTAGACTTCGCGAACTGTTCAGGGTGTCCGCGTCCGGGAAAATCCGGGAATATCCGGGAAAATCCGGGAAAACGAAAAAATCCGGGAAAATCCTGGAATTTGCTAAAAAAATTGTAAAATCCGGGAATTTTCCAAAAAAATACCATCAATATCCGGGAAATCTTAAGGCTCACCGCAACCAAGCGCGGCGTCTGTCGGCTCACCGCAACCCGGCCCCATAGGAATATAGTTCAAGCGACTCATCTTAGCCGACCAAGCGCGGTGTCTTCCGGCTCACCGCAACCCGGCCCCATAGGAATATAGTTCAAGCGACTCATCTTAGCCGACCAAGCGCGGTGTCTTCCGGCTCACCGCAACCCGGCCCCATAGGAATATAGTTCAAGCGACTCATCTTAGCCGACCAAGCGCGGTGTCTTCCGGCTCACCGCAACCCGGCCCCATAGGAATATAGTTCAAGCGACTCATCTTAGCCGACCAAGCGCGGTGTCTTCCGGCTCACCGCAACCCGGCCCCATAGGAATATAGTTCAAGCGACTCATCTTAGCCGACCAAGCGCGGTGTCTTCCGACTCACCGCAACCCGGCCCCATAGGAATATAGTTCAAGGGACTCATCTTAGCCGACCAAGCGCGGTGTCTTCCGGCTCACCGCAACCCGGCCCCATAGGAATATAGTTCAAGCGACTCATCTTAGCCGACCAAGCGCGGTGTCTTCCGGCTCACCGCAACCCGGCCCCATAGGAATATAGTTCAAGCGACTCATCTTAGCCGACCAAGCGCGGTGTCTTCCGGCTCACCGCAACCCGGCCCCATAGGAATATAGTTCAAGCGACTCATCTTAGCCGACCAAGCGCGGTGTCTTCCGGCTCACCGCAACCCGGCCCCATAGGAATATAGTTCAAGCGACTCATCTTAGCCGACCAAGCGCGGTGTCTTCCGGCTCACCGCAACCCGGCCCCATAGGAATATAGTTCAAGCGACTCATCTTAGCCGACCAAGCGCGGTGTCTTCCGGCTCACCGCAACCCGGCCCCATAGGAATATAGTTCAAGCGACTCATCTTAGCCGACCAAGCGCGGTGTCTTCCGGCTCACCGCAACCCGGCCCCATAGGAATATAGTTCAAGCGACTCATCTTAGCCGACCAAGCGCGGTGTCTTCCGGCTCACCGCAACCCGGCCCCATAGGAATATAGTTCAAGCGACTCATCTTAGCCGACCAAGCGCGGTGTCTTCCGGCTCACCGCAACCCGGCCCCATAGGAATATAGTTCAAGCGACTCATCTTAGCCGACCAAGCGCGGTGTCTTCCGGCTCACCGCAACCCGGCCCCATAGGAATATAGTTCAAGCGACTCATCTTAGCCGACCAAGCGCGGTGTCTTCCGGCTCACCGCAACCCGGCCCCATAGGAATATAGTTCAAGCGACTCATCTTAGCCGACCAAGCGCGGTGTCTTCCGGCTCACCGCAACCCGGCCCCATAGGAATATAGTTCAAGCGACTCATCTTAGCCGACCAAGCGCGGTGTCTTCCGGCTCACCGCAACCCGGCCCCATAGGAATATAGTTCAAGCGACTCATCTTAGCCGACCAAGCGCGGTGTCTTCCGGCTCACCGCAACCCGGCCCCATAGGAATATAGTTCAAGCGACTCATCTTAGCCGACCAAGCGCGGTGGTCTTCCGGCTCACCGCAACCCGGCCCCATAGGAATATAGTTCAAGCGACTCATCTTAGCCGACCAAGCGCGGTGTCTTCCGGCTCACCGCAACCCGGCCCCATAGGAATATAGTTCAAGCGACTCATCTTAGCCGACCAAGCGCGGTGTCTTCCGGCTCACCGCAACCCGGCCCCATAGGAATATAGTTCAAGAGAGACGTCTTAGCAGACCAAGCGCGGTGGCTTCGCTGACCGCAACCCGGCCCCATAGGAAGAGTTCAAGCGACTCATCCTAGCCGACCAAGCGTGTTGTCTTCCGGCTCACCCCAACCCGGCCCCATAGGAATATAGTTCAAGCGACTCATCTTAGCCGACCAAGCGCGGTGTCTTCCGGCTCACCGCAACCCGGCCCCATAGGAATATAGTTCAAGCGACTCATCTTAGCCGACCAAGCGCGGTGTCTTCCGGCTCACCGCAACCCGGCCCCATAGGAATATAGTTCAAGCGACTCATCTTAGCCGACCAAGCGCGGTGTCTTCCGGCTCACCGCAACCCGGCCCCATAGGAATATAGTTCAAGCGACTCATCTTAGCCGACCAAGCGCGGTGTCTTCCGGCTCACCGCAACCCGGCCCCATAGGAATATAGTTCAAGCGACTCATCTTAGCCGACCAAGCGCGGTGGTCTTCCGGCTCACCGCAACCCGGCCCCATAGGAATATAGTTCAAGCGACTCATCTTAGCCGACCAAGCGCGGTGTCTTCCGGCTCACCGCAACCCGGCCCCATAGGAATATAGTTCAAGCGACTCATCTTAGCCGACCAAGCGCGGTGTCTTCCGGCTCACCGCAACCCGGCCCCATAGGAATATAGTTCAAGCGACTCATCTTAGCCGACCAAGCGCGGTGTCTTCCGGCTCACCGCAACCCGGCCCCATAGGAATATAGCTCAAGCGACTCATCTTAGCCGACCAAGCGTGGTGTCTTCCGGCTCACCGCAACCCGGCCCCATATGTTTTCTTCTGGGGTGTTTTCGGCTGGCGGGAGGAGGAATATAGTTCAAGCGACTCATCTTAGCCGACCATGCGCGGTGTCTTCCGGCTCACCGCAACCCGGCCCCATAGGAATATAGTTCAAGCGACTCATCTTAGCCGACCAAGCGCGGTGTCTTCCGGTTCACCGCAACCCGGCCCCATAGGAATATAGTTCAAGCGACTCATCTTAGCCGACCAAGCGCGGTGTCTTCCGGCTCACCGCAACCCGGCCCCATAGGAATATAGTTAAGCGACTCATCTTAGCCGACCAGCTCGGTGTCTTCCGGCTCACCGCAACCCGGCCCCATAGGAATATAGTTCACGCGCCTCATCTTAGCCGACCAAGCGCGGTGTCTTCCGGCTCACCGCTACCCGGCCCCATAGGAATATAGTTCAAGCGACTCATCTTAGCCGACCAAGCGCGGTGTCTTCCGGCTCACCGCAACCCGGCCCCATAGGAATATAGTTCAAGCGACTCATCTTAGCCGACCAAGCGCGGTGTCTTCCGGCTCACCGCAACCCGGCCCCATAGTAATATATTTCAAGCCACTCATCTAAGCCGACCAAGCGCGGTGTATTCCAGGCTCACCGCAACCCGGCCCCATAAATAAATATAGTTCAAGCGACTCATCTTAGCCGACCACGCGCGGGGTGTTCCGGCGCACCGCAACCCGGCCCCATAGGAATATTGTTCAAGCGACTCATCTTAGCCGACCAAGCGCGGTGTCTTCCGGCTCACCGCAACCCGGCCCCATAGGAATATAGTTCAAGCGACTCATCTTCGGCCGGGAAGGCACAGCCGACCAAGCGCGGGGTTTTCCGCCAGCTCACCGCAACCCGGCCCCATAGGAATATAGTTTAAGCGACTCATCTTAGCCGACCAAGCGCGGTGTCTTCCGGCTGACCGCACCCCGGCCCCATAGGAATATAGTTAAAGCGACTCATCTTAGCCGACCAAAGCGCGGTGTCTTGCGGCTCACCGCAACCCGGCCCGATAGGACAGATTAGCGCAAGCGACTCATCTTAGCCGACCAAGCGTGGTGTCTTCCGGCTCACCGCAACCGGGCCCCATCGTAATATAGTTCAAGCGACTCATCTTAGCCGACCAAGCGCGGTGTCTTCCGGCTCACCGCAACCCGGCCCCATCGGGAATATAGTTCAAGCGACTTTATCTTAGCCGACCAAGCGCGGTGTCTTCCGGCTCACCGCAACCCGGCCCCATAGGAATATAGTTCAAGCGACTCATCTTAGCCGACCAAGCGCGGTGGTCTTCCGGCTGACCGCAACCCGGCCCCACAGGAACAGAGTTCAAGCGATCATGGAGCGACCAAGCGCGGTGCCCATTGAACTGGCTCACCGTAGAACCCGGCCCCATAGGAATATAGTTCAAGCGACTTCATCTTAGCCGACCAAGCGCGGTGTCTTCCCGGCTTCAGAGGCCCAAGAGGTGCGCTTCTTAGGCATCCCGGCCGACCCCAACCGGCCCCAGAGGAATATAGTTCAAGCGACCCATCTGGCCGACCAAGCGCGGTGTCTCCCGACAGCGTCACCCGCCAACCCGGCCCCATCGGAATAGAGTTCAAGCGACTCATCTTAGCCGACCAAGCGCGGTGTCTTCCGGCTCACCGCAACCCGGCCCCATAGGAATATAGTTCAAGCGACTCATCTTTAGCCGACCAAGCGCGGTGTCTTCCGGCTCACCGCAACCCGGCCCCATCGGAATATAGTTCAATCGACTCATCTTAGCAGACCAAGCGCGGTGTCTTCCGGCTCACCGCAACCGGGCCCCATCGTAATATTGTTCAAGCGACTCATCTTAGCCGACCAAGCGCGGTGTCTGCCGGCTCACTGACAACCCGGCCCCATAGGAATATAGTTCAAGCGCATCATCTTAGCCGACCAAGCGCGGTGTCTTCCGGCTCACCGCAACCCGGCCCCATATCAATATAGTTCAAGCGACTCATCTTAGCCGACCAAGCGCGGTGTCTTCCGGCTCACCGAAACCCGGCCCCTAGGAATATAGTTCAAGCGACTCATCTTAGCCGACCAAGCGCGGTGGTCTTCCGGCTCACCGCAACCCGGCCCCATAGGAATATAGTTCAAGCGACTCATCTTAGCCGACCAAGCTCGGAGACAACCGGCACACAGCAACCCGGCCCCATAGGAATATAGTTCAAGCGACTCATCTTAGCCGACCAAGCGCGGTGTCTTGTCGCTCACCGCAACCCGGCCCCATAGGAATATAGTTCAAGCGACTCATCTTAGCCGACCAAGCGCGGTGTCTTCCGGCTCACCGCAACCCGGCCCCATAGGAATATAGTTCAAGCGACTCATCTTAGCCGACCAAGCGCGGTGGTCTTCCGGCTCACCGCAACCCGGCCCCATAGGAATATAGTTCAAGCGACTCATCTTAGCCGACCAAGCGCGGTGTCTTCCGGCTCACCGCAACCCGGCCCCATAGGAATATAGTTCAAGCGACTCATCTTAGCCGACCAAGCGCGGTGTCTTCCGGCTCACCGCAACCCGGCCCCATAGGAATATAGTTCAAGCGACTCATCTTAGCCGACCAAGGAAAAGGGGTTTGGGCATCCCTTGCCTCCGGAGTCCACAAGACGCAAGACTTGAATACAGGGAAGGCAGGCTCGTTTAATTTTTTGTTAGACTTAGGTTTTCATTTTTCGAAGTACATAATTTACGTTTTTGTTACAAAGAGTGAAATGAGAAATCCGGGAAAATGGCCAGAAATATCCGGGAAAATGACATAAGAATTAGCGCGGACACCCTGACTGTTTGAAGTAGTGCTATATGGTTAGGGACAAGTTGGCTGTTTATCTGACCGAAAATAGGCTGATATATTCGTCACAACACGGCTTTGTCGCCAAACGGTTTACAACAACACAACTTCTAGAGTACCTAAATTTCGCTACCAAAGTACTTGATTCTGGTGACTGGCTAGACGTGGTCTATATCGACTTCTGCAAAGCCTTTGACAAAGTGAACCACGAAGCATTACTGTTTAAGCTCAGATTATACGGAATCAAAGGAAAACTGTATGATTGGTTTCGAAGATCTAACAGGGCGCCGCCAATTCGTGAGCGTGAATGGTGCGGCTAGTGACTGAGCCAATGTTACCAGTGGAGTTCTTCAGGGCTCTATCTTGGGTCCGCTGCTGTTTTTAATTTACGTGAACGATGTTGACGACTATGTTTCGGGTGCCATATTCAAATTTGCAGACGACATTAGATTGGCCAGAAGAATAGTCAGGGCAGCTCCGGAACTTGGATTTGTCGCACTCCAGTTTGATCTCAATAGAATGTCACTGTTTTGTAGTGACTGGGTGATGAAAGTAAATAGTGAAAAAAGCCACGTTATGCATTGTGGCAACGGCAATCCTCATGCTGCATATTCACTCATGGGTAACATACTACGAAATAACTGAACAAGAAAAAGATCTTGGTATAATCATCTGCAGCAGTATGAAATTCTCTGAACACTGTTGTATAATTGCTCAGCGAGCAATTCGGGTAATTTATCTCCTGCGGCGAACGGTGAAACGCTGGACTAATCAAATATGGCTGCATCTATACAGGTCCTTGCTTCCACCTCATGTAGAATATGCTGTAAATGTATGGTGTCCGTGTCTGGAGCGAGACATAGTTATGCTTGAACGTGTACAGAAACTGGTTACAAAACTTCTGCCAGCAGTTCGACACCTAAATTATTACGACAGGCTACAGTACCTCGGTCTTCAGTCTCTAGCTGCTCGCCGAATTCGCAGTGATCTTATCCTTGTCTACAACTTGTCACGAGGGAAAATAGGAATAGACGTAAATAGCTTCTTCACACAGGGCGTTCAATTTACTCGAGGGCACGATATGAAGTTGGAAACAATAGATATTCCCCGCCTCAAACTCCGTCGCAATTTCTTCACGCACCGAGTTGTGCGACTGTGGAATAGCCTACCAGCAGACGTAATTAACGGCCCGTCATTGTCGTTGTTCAAATGCCGGTTGCACTCGTCCAAATTGTTGCCTCTGTAATTTGCTTATATACTGATTTTTCCGAATGCGCTCTGGCATCGTGAATACGATGCTCAATCGCCCCTGTTTCGACGACTGGTCTGTCAAAAAGTACACAACGACGACATCGCGAAAGCTGTGCCAATACCGACCAGTCCGATGGGGGACGAAGGTGACTATAAGGTGAATATAAACCTAAAGACGCGGATATTTTAGCCGCTGCCGATGATGCTCAATGCCATAGTAAAATAATTAAATTTGCCTAATTTGTCAGCCATGAATTCGTACTTAAAAATATATTCGTTTAAAGCATCTACTGGTGATGGCCTTTTTCTGATTTAAGATATCAGATTCAGGTGGTTTCGTGTATTATCCGACTTATATTGTTGGTTTAGATGGAGACCGGTCAAGAGTTTTTTTACAAAAGGTGGTAGGAAGTACGTGACCGTATGGTTTGCTAGTACACACTATTCTCAATGCCGGTTTATTTAGCCAGTCAGAATTATATTTGTTTCAAATTATTTTGGAGACAAAAATGAATTAAATCAGTCTCAAAGACTTATTCTTTCATATAAATTGCAATGGTTTCAATTCAAATAATTTGTGCTTATGAAAAATGAAAACCTAAGTCTAACAAAATTAAACGAGCCTGCCTTCCCTGTATTTTCAAGTCTTGCGTCTTGTGGACTCCGGAGGCGAGGAATACCCAAAACCTTTTCCTTCGTAAGCTAGGTGATAGTCGAACTTTGTCCTATCGGGCCGGTTCCGGTGAGCCGGAAGACACCGCGCTGGTCGGCTAAGATGAGTCGCTTGAACTATCCTATGGGGCCGGGTTGGTCGAGCCAGAAGAGCACCGCGCTTGGTCAGCTAAGATGAGTGCGTGAACTATATTCCTATGGGGCCGGGTTGCCCATGCAAGCCGGAAGACCACCGCGCTTGGTCGGCTAAGATGAGTCGCTTGAACTCTGTATTATGGGGCCGGATTGCGGTGGAAGACACCGCGCTTTGGTCGAGCCGAGTGAGTCGCTTGAACTATATTCCTATGGGGCCGGGTTGCGGTGGCACGGAAGACACCGCGCTTGGTACAACTGAGTGAGTGGCTTGAACTATATTCCTATGGGGGCCGTTCATGACCGAACCGCCGCGCTTGGTCGGCTCGAGTGAGTCGCTTGAACTATATTCCTATGGGGCCGGGTTGCGGCGTAGAGCAAAAGACACACGCTTCGGTCAGCTCGAGTGAGTCGCTTGAACTATATTCCTAGGGGCCGGGTTGCGGTGACCGGGAAGGCGCCCGCGCTTGGTCGGTTAAGATGAGTCGCTTGAACTATATTCCTATGGGGCCGGGTTGCGGTGAGCCGGAAGACACCGCGCTTGGTCGGTTGTACAAGTAAATCCCTTGAACTATATTCCTATGGGGCCGGGTACGGTAAGCAGAAGAGCGCCGGCGCTGGTGGCCTGAGTGAGTGCGCTTGAACCTGTCCTCTGAGCGGCCTTGGTGAGCGGAAGACACCGGCGCTGGTCGGCTCAACTGGGTCGCTTGAACTCTGCTTCCTGGGGCCGGGTTAACGAGCCGGAAGACACCGGCGTGCGCTGGTGAGTCATTGAACTCTTATTCCTATGGGGCCGGGTTCGGGTGACCGGAAGCGCCGCGCTTTGGTCGGCTAAGATGAGTGCGCTTGGATTTGTGTCTCTGGGCCCGGGTTGCGGTGAGCCGGAACGCCGTGGTCGGCTAAGATGAGTCGCTTGAACTATATTCCTATGGGGCCGGGTTGCGGTGAGCCGGAAGACACCCCCGCGCTTGGTGGGGTGAGATCGCTTGAACTATATTCCTATGGGCCGGGTTGCGGTGAGCCGGAAGACACCGCGCTTGGTCGGCTAAGATGAGTCGCTTGAACTATATTCCTATGGGGCCGGGTTGCGGTGAGCCGGAAGACCACCGCGCTTGGTCGGCTCTACCAGGTGAGTCGCTGAACTGTCCTCTGGGGCCGGGTTGCGGTGACCCGCGAAGAGCACTTTGGTCGGCTTGAGATCAGTCGCTGGATTCTGTATGGGGCCGGGTTGCGGTGAGCCGGAAGACACCGCGCTTGGTGGGCTGAGTCAGTGGCTTGAACTATATTCCTATGGGGCCGGGTTGCGGTGAGCCAAAAGACGCACCTCGTCAGCTCGAGTGAGTGGCTTGACTCTCTATGGGGCCGGGTTTGCATCGGCCAAAAACCGCGCTTGGTCGGCTCGTCGAGTCGCTTGAACTATCTTCCTATGGCGGGTTCCGGTGAGCCGGAAGACACCGCGCTTGGTCGGACGAGTGAGTCGCTTGAACTCTGCCTACTCGGGGCTGGGTCGGCCGGGAAGACCGCGCTTGGTCCAACCTGATGAGTCGCTCAACTCTGTTGCCTTATCGGCCGTCATCGACCGAAGACCACCGCGCTTTGGTCGGCTAAGATGAGTCGCTTGAGCTATACTTGCTACTGGGGCCAGGATTCCGGTGAGCCGGAAGACACCGCGCTTGGTCGGCTAAGATGAGTCGCTTGGACTTGTATTCCTATCGGCGGACTTGGTGACCCGGAAGACACCGCGCTTGGTCGGCTAAGATGAGTCGCTTGAACTATATTCCTATGGGGCCGGGTTGAGGTGACCGGAAGACGCCGCCGTTGGTGGGCTAAGTAAGATCGCTTGAACTATGCTCCTATGGGGCCGTTTTGGCCTGTGACCGGAAGACACCGCGTGGTGACTAAAGTGAGTCGCTTGAACTATATTCCTATGGGGCCGGGTTTAAGTAAGCCGGAAGACACCGCGCTTGGTCGGCTAGTGAGTCGCTTGAACTATATTCCTATGGGGCCGGGTTGCGGTGAGCCGGAAGACACCGCGCTTAACTCGGCTGTCAAGTAAGTCGCTTGAACTATTCCTATGGGGCGGGATTGCCGGGGTCGGCCGGAAGACCACCGCGCTTGGTCGGTTAAGATGATCAGCTTGAACTATATTCCTATGGGGCCGGGTTGCGGTGAGCCGGAAGACACCGCGCTTGGTCGGCTAAGATGAGTCGCTTGAACTATCTTTTTATGACCAGGTTTGCAGTGAGCCAGAAGAGCACCAGCCTTTGGTCGGCTAAGATGAAGTCACTTGGAAGTATATTCCTATGGGGCCGGGTTGCGATGAGCCGGAAGACACCACGCTTGGTCGGCTAAGATGAGTCAGTTCGAGCTGTTCCTATGGGGCCGGGTTGCGGTGAGCCGGAAGACACCGCGCTTGGTCGGTGAGGTGAGTCGCTTGAACTATATTCCTATGGGGCGGTTCCAGTGAGCCGGAAGACACCGCGCTTGGTCGGCTAAGATGAGTCGCTTCAAACTTGTGCCTACTGGGGCCGGGATTGGTGAGCCGGAAGACACCGCGCTTGGTCAGCTAAGATGAGTCGCTTGAACTATATTCCTATGGGGCCGGGTTGCGGTGAGCCGGAAGACCACCGCGCTTGGTCGGCTAAGATGAGTCGCTGAACTCCCTATCGGGGCCGGTTCCGGTGAGCCGGAAGACACCGCGCTTGGTAGCAAT
>JASANE010020516.1:0-33608 GCA_030248225.1 Trileptium ribeirensis | reverse complement strand
GACACACCGCTCACAGGCTATGAAGAATTAACAGGGAATATATAAAGCTCGTACAAGCAGACCACAAATTTACAGGAATTTCGAAACATAAACACAGGGTACCAGCGAACGATTGGCCCATAACAACACTAGCATCCCCAATTTTGTTTTACGAATTGTCATCGAACCCGATATTTGGCTTAAGGCACGAGAAAGCACAACGCGAGAGCTGTTGCAACAATAAGATTAGCACTGTTAAATCCTTTTGCAGTAAAGCGCCCAAGACTTAATGAGACTAGAAAATATTTACTCGTTCAGATGTTACATTTGAGCGAACAATTTAACCTTACAAGTTATTGTAAATACCGAACATATCACAGCATATAATTACCTTTGGGCAACGGTAATAAACCAATTTTGTAACATATTATACTATAAATGTCATTAACACACACTTCTTTGAAATTAGTATTACAACTTATTATCTGCCAGCCCTGCCGCCGTTTGAATTCCGAGGTTAAAGAGGAAAACCTATTCCGCCAACAGTGACCCTATTTCGATAATATATCATCCTAATGTCCATAGCTTTGCGAGATTTATATTTCAGACCCCGCCGCTCCACGCAAGACGCGCGCATAAAAGTTTAGCAAAAATCGAGAAAATTGGCATTTATTGTGGAAGTGTTAACAAAATTGCACACGGGACACCTTTGACATATGTATTATACCTATAATTTTAATTTAAATGAACATACAATTAGAAGTTGACGGAACATCTTGTTCAGCAACCGAATGTGATTGAAGGTTGAGTAAAAAATTGTATATCATTGATTGCGTATTAAAATAAACATTTAGAAACTACGTGTACAAAAGTCCTACGTTCCATTAAGGGACAATCTCGTATCATAACAACGCACATTCCTCCCTTGCTCAATCATGCTGACACACTTTCATTTGTGTAGTGGGGGAGGCGGGGCATGACCACCCTGAAACACCCCTTTTTTTCTACGCCATAATATCAGTTTGATTATCAGTGGTCAAGCACCGTACTTTGCGACAACGATATACCCCAAGTTGTAGCCCGCTTTCCGACTGCCAAACTGCCACCCTTTCGTCAGCTAAAAAGAGTACATTATACATTCTTCTGTTGCGTATTATTTTGTTTGAAGCAGTGGTCGCAGTCGATGCTTCACCAGCACTTAAATTTCCACAGTGTCTTCCGAAAAGTACAGCAGGTAAGAAAGAAAGCCATCAAATGCTTCTAATTGGGTGTGTTGATTAGTAGACCGAGAGAAAGTCTAAATGATCAAAGTAACAGTTTTTTACGTTTGCAATAGAGTCGATACACTCGCTGTGTTTCCCGTTTCATTTGTGAGTTACCAGATTTGGTGTGACCGTGATTTTGTGGTGGGGTGCGATCAATTCAGGGTACCCTCGCCCGAGCATCCCATGGTTACATGCCTGTCCAGGTTACTTTAACAGCAGATTGGTTGACATTGCGACCTTTCTGATGATTTCTATTTCTGTCAACTTCAAACGAAATTTTATGCTTCGCATCATATTTGGGACAAGACCTTGAATTCTATATGAATTGTGTATAACAAACTTTAAGTCGGTTGGACACTTTTATTATACATATGACAAAAGCAAACGTTCCTTATTGATTTACGCCTTACATATTGTATGTTTACTGTGATAATAAAGAATACACATAAATCCTAGGTACGTAATTTTATCTATTTTGGTGTATAAAGAAAATACGATGCGTTTGACTTTGAATAAAAACAAAGTTTGTGAACCCAAGCTTATGTAGCTTAGGCTTAGAGAGACCAAACATACGACCATTCAAGGGGGAACTTGACGTGATCCATAAGTTAACTTTCATACTGCCTGAAATAGGGGAAAACAGTTATGACTTATTTCTACATACTGCTGATATGTTATCGATTCTGGCTAAGCAGCTCCGTGGTTACTGAAACCATGGGCTTATCAGCAATTTCTCAATCCTAGATTGAATATTATATCTGCTGCTTATGTTTTTGCGTTACCGTATTCGTAAAGCAGTTGTACATATGTCTTGTAATTGTTATTAGAAGCTGTTTTATTAAACTACTAGTGATATTTAATGTGATATTGTTTGTCAGAAATGATTTGACGAACAGTATTTTAGATTCCGCTGATTTGTTTCATGATATTTAATATGATTACAAGACTATATCAATACTTGTTCAGAAGATGGCCTGTTTTATATTGCGTCGCGTGGCTTTTCCGGTTTATAGGTTGTCGCAAAGTACGGTGCTTGACCACTGATAATCAAACTGATATTATGGCGTAGAAAAAAAGGGGTGTTTCAGGGTGGTCATGCCCCCGCCTCCCCCACTACACAAATGAAAGTGTGTAGGCATGATTGAGCAAGGGAGGAATGTGCGTTGTTATGATACGAGATTGTCCCTTAATGGAACGTAGGACTTTTGTACACGTAGTTTCTAAAATGTTTACTTTAATACGCAATCAATGATATTCAATTTTTACTCAACCTTCAATCACATTCGGTTGCTGAACAAGATGTTCCGTCAACTTCTAATTGTATGTTCATTTAAATTAAAATTATAGGTATAATACGTATGTCAAAGGTGTCCCGTGTGCAATTTTGTTAACACTTCCACAATAAATGCCAATTTTCTCGATTTTTGCTAAACTTTTATGCGCGCGTCTTGCGTGGAGCGGCGGGGTCTGAAATATAAATCTCGCAAAGCTATGGACATTAGGATGATATATTATCGAAATAGGGTCACTGTTGGCGGAATAGGTTTTCCTCTTTAACCTCGGAATTCAAACGGCGGCAGGGCTGGCAGATAATAAGTTGTAATACTAATTTCAAAGAAGTGTGTGTTAATGACATTTATAGTATAATATGTTACAAAATTGGTTTATTACCGTTGCCCAAAGGTAATTATATGCTGTGATATGTTCGGTATTTACAATAACTTGTAAGGTTAAATTGTTCGCTCAAATGTAACATCTGAACGAGTAAATATTTTCTAGTCTCATTAAGTCTTGGGCGCTTTACTGCAAAAGGATTTAACAGTGCTAATCTTATTGTTGCAACAGCTCTCGCGTTGTGCTTTCTCGTGCCTTAAGCCAAATATCGGGTTCGATGACAATTCGTAAAACAAAATTGGGGATGCTAGTGTTGTTATGGGCCAATCGTTCGCTGGTACCCTGTGTTTATGTTTCGAAATTATTGTAAATTTGTGGTCTGCTTGTACGAGCTTTATATTTTCCCTGTTAATTCTTCATAGCCTGTGAGCGGTGTGTCCGTTTTGGAATTAGCTGTTTCTCTAATCATCGCTCTATGAACTATGCGTCATTGTGTAATTTTTATTCTGGTGCTTTACTTGAATTTCCTGACGCTGCTGGTGACGATGACAGTGTTCACGCATATGTTTCAGTGGTAGTGTGTCGTTCTTATTAAGATGTGGCCGCCATAGTTAGGCTAGAATCGGAATTCTCGTTGCACTGCTGTTGATACATTGTACAGACAATGTTATCAGTCGCTAGAATCTTCGTGCAACAGCTGACATTTCGGAACTATACTTTTAGCGACATATCAATTGATGTTAACACTGCTTGTAACAACATTGTTTAAAGTTGCACGCGCAGTGTAACGACAACAAAGATTGCCGCACGATGATGTAACGAGGAATATTTTCACTGCAGCTGTAACAGAAACTAGTAGTTGCACGCTGGTGTAACAACAATTCAGACTAATGCACGCAATGTTTGTTACGTAAATGCATATTATTGGACGCTGGTGTAATAAGCAGTTGAATCTTTGCATTTGCACTGTTGTTGCACAATGAATAGTAACTAGCGCTGCTCGATAAATGCGAGTGTACGGAGCATTGCATGACGGCAGTATAAGGTGAAACAAGATGTTATAAACCGGATTTCGTTTTATGCATCTAAGCATTGTTGCACCAAAAGTTTAGACTGCTAATGATGACATTGCTACATGCTCATAGGTGCAGAAGTGTCGTGTCAAGCCCCCTCACAACTGGCAGAGCCGATCAGATGCACATGCGCCGCTACCCCCCTCCCCGGCACGGACAAGAGGTTGAGCTCACTGCGGAAGCCGACGCCATGGCCATATTCAACATGAGACTTCGGACCAACACGTTGGCTACTGTCTTCTGCGTACTCGCGGCTTGATCCTCTTTAACGGTACACAGATAATTTGAGCATAGGCGTGCTGCCGTTATGCAAATATGATAATTGCTTTATCAACTGTAGAGAGAATCGTAGTCATAAGCACTACAGTTGACCAGAGCCAACATTGGCTTCACGTGCAAGATTTTTTTATAACAATGATCGGGTTGATGCTTTATTCGCGATAGTTTTGACAGCTACAGAAATGTGTAATAACGGGACGCAGCTGCATTACGCAAGTTCCTAACACCATATCCATATGACCCAGGCTATCATAACCTCAACGGTGGACCGAAATTTTCGCTGTTTGGTAATTTTACGACTGCTAGTTCACGAGGTGTTAAGTTTCCAAATTCTCTAATCTTTTCTCTCGCGCTCCTCCTTCATTATGCTAGATTAGTGCGGTAGACGAACGGCACACGTCCTAGCTTTGGATCTGCTATCCTCAGGCTCTGGCGCGGGATGCTGGTCAGTTGGACAGGACAAAACATTCAATATATAACAGCTGCCAGAAACGAATACTAGACAACGAGTATTGATTTTGTGCTAAGTTTATTGTGAATATGTTCAAGTGATATAGGAGCGAAAGGGAGCACATTGTAATAACGGGACGCAGCTGCATGGCGCAACTTCCTAACACCATGCCCATACGACCCCGGCTATCATAACCTCAAGGGTGGACCGTGATTTTTGAAATTTTGCTACTTTTCTTGGTCAGACCGAAGAAGCTATGGAGTTTAGCACGCCGCAGGCGCGCTTCACGAGGTGTGTTCGGACCCCGCCCGATTGGTTGCGCACGTGCCTAGTATTTCGGTATGATTGCTGAGGTCCACCAGGGAGGTTGGTACCGAATCCTGCTCACAGGTCATGATGTCCAACCGATGTTCCCTATACAAATCTAAAGGAAGTCGTTTTATCTGTCTTAATTTGAATTGAAAACGCACGATAGTTTAGGTTCGCAAGGTAAATTTTGGATTCAACTCAATTAGATTACTGTCGAACACTTCAGTCGGTTGTAGCCTATGTGGCCCCCACAGGGTTCCGACATTCCCAGAGAGTTCAACGTCGGACTACCTAGTTAGTAAGTTGACAACTTTGTTGCATTCCAATGCGATGATGAAGTTTTCCTAGTAAATTTTATCCTTGATCTGAGTGTGATATTCTCGTGAGTGATTTCGATGGATAATTCTGTGGACCACTCTCGCCATAATTTCGTTACTCCTGTATACAAACGCTGGTGGCGAATCGCGCATGTCAGGGCTTGGGGTATTCTCATCTGCAAGCCGTGGCACGTAGGGTCGGCCAGTTCATTCGGACGCACTTATTGCGCTGGGAGATAAACAACACGGGACAGATCGACTGATTTTCAGGATTTTATTTGAGGTACGATACAATACTGATCAAACACGGACAATTAGAGAATCATACAAGACGATACAGCTTGAAACGGTAGTACCCTAACCATTCTGTCGTGCATTCCCTTGTCTATATCCATACGGGAAGAGGGGTTGTACGAAGGAAGTCGTTCCCGGAAATACCGGACCAAAGTCTATACCCGAGGCGTCCACCGTTAGCATTAACTGATTCAGTTATAGCTCGGGTTGTGCGTTCTGGCGTGCTTCGAAGTTCGCTCTCGATAACGCGCGGCGCTATAGCGTGCGAGGAAGGGGGACAATTAGTTTTAAAGCAACAAAAGTGCAGACAACACAAACGGCGTATTAATGCTAGCACCAAAGCTATGGGCGCAACTGGATTGACTCAATAGAAAATAGAAAAGGGGTCCGGGTACGAGTACTTAGCACGGATTTATAATACAGGTTTATCAGTACGGTTACTTTACTCAAACCGAATAGCAACTCAGTATGCGTATACGTTCCTGGCCCTATAAATTTTTACCTAATATCCCTATCGAATCTTCGGGTTTTGTGCCAATTGCAGATTAACTTTGTCTCAATGTATTCAGTAGTCTAAGCGGGAGTTACAATTGCCCCCTGCCCTTACAAATCCGCGGACACTTGACTTACGGCGATGAGGGTGATTTTAGTGGTGGGGAACTACTTAACTAGACTATACTTGCCGGGAACGCGGTTTTGGTCGCTTTGAAGGGTCGCCCCTAGCTGCTGTTTCAAAGGGTTAACTAGGTGGGGACACCAGCAAATGCCATCACCGGCGAGTTCTTAAGTGCCCAGTGCCGCTGATCCAACAGTTTTGGCTCCGCTCACAGTTAGAGCATGGTTTGCACACTGGGGTGTCTTTTGGGTATTTATATATGGGGCACGGGGCGCTCTGGGAGTCGGCCACTATTCCGGCAGTGGTCGCGGTTTCCTAAACGTGGCGGGCTAAATCTGCCGGCTCGCTGCACGCGCTTCGTTTAGGCGGGGGACACGGGAAGTTTCACCTTTGGACGCATATGTGTCCTTTTGGGTTGGTATTTCTTTGTTGGTTTTCTCTCTCTCTTCTTTCTTCTTTCTCTCGTTCTTTCTTTTGTCCTCTCCCTATAACTTATCCTAATCTCTTAGTGTAATGTACACGTTGTAGTTGTACAGTGACTCGACTGCACTATCGAAATTGTGCATTCGAGTTATCATCGACGTCGATTCTCCCAGGCGTGCGTAGCTGAATGGTTAAAACTCATGATTCTGCAGCGGACTTAAATTCCCCGTTCAGGATCGAATCTGCAAACTGGAAACTGAAAAAGGAGCGAGAGAAACGATAAAAAGCTAAATCGGAGCATACGTAGTACATAGCCTAACGAGCGACCAGAGATAAAATAAAAGAACGGCTAGACTCAGCGATCAACTCGCTCCAAAGATAAAACGTGGTTTTGAACCTGCTCGATTTGGGGCCAAAACGATTCGCAAGAGGTCGCGAGTTTTCTTTATTGGACTCAGGGGATTGTATATTTATTTTGAAAGCGGGGGCACCGTAACGTGCCTTCAATGAGTGAACCTCGACCGGGAATAACATCTGGCCATGCCGTCAGCTCGTCCTAGTAGAAACTGATTTTCTCGGTGCCACTACCAAGCTTAACCAGGTATGCGTATCCTTGCTAACAGTGGTAACTTTAACAGTTTAATCAAAGTGATTCCAGGGGTAAACGTTATAGCGCCGTGCCTTTAATGAGTTACTAGCAAGCGGTGTCATGGGGACTCTCAAGGTCTATGGTGGTCGGGCGCTGATCTTTATCCAATGCTGTGATGGCTTTTAATAATAATCGACCCAAATACTGGCACAAAGTGAGTGTAAAACAAGTAATCTAAGGCAATACGTAAAAATCGCTCTTCGCGGAGTGCAAATACCCTACGCTCAGGCTGAAATACTTAGATTTGTTCGGTATTTTGTATTCCCAAATTTTCTTAGCATTTCAAGTAAATGAAATTTTGTGGCTTCCGAAAGCACAACTGATGCTAGTCCTCCGTTCCTAACTGCGACGTCAGGTCGTGTTCAAACACGGCATGAGCATCGAACAGTCAACTAAGCTATAAACTTGTAAAACAAAACCGTAAACAACCAAGCAAGTCTCTACTGTTTCGTTGGGAAATTTTACCGTGGTCGGCTCAGCAAAACTCGATAGCCCTAACTCAAAAGCGGCAAGCCATGTAAAGCATGGACAAGAGGTGTCCATTTTAATTTATCCTGCCTAAGACCACGGGGAATAAAGAAAGGCTTCGACTTAGGTGCCCACAACTCATCACCATCCCGCGCAATAGCCCACAACGCCCAAAGTGGAACTCGACACACGGAGGTTTGTCAAGGGATTTGTGAAAACATAACCAGTCAGATGAGGAGGTAAGGCGTGCAACAACTGATGTCAAGCTAGCCTATGGGGCAAGAGGTATGCTACCGTTAACCGAAACTTTCAACAGATGGATTGTCTCCGTTGCATACGGGGAAAGTAAACCCCCACTTTCCAGGCTGTCCTACTCTAGTTCACTTACAGTCTTTGATCCGGGGTAGCAAAGGCCACGCCCCCTTCGCGAGACATAAGAAGTCTGCGCGGTCCTCCGAATGTCGCCTCCAATCCAAACGCGAAAACTCAAAACACGGGAAAGCAATCGAGCAAACGTAAAGACAATTAAAATAGTGCGTCGGAGCCGGTCAGTAAAGTCGACCGATCTCCGCGCTGCCGAAGTCGAACTGATTCCAAGAGTCGACGCGTTGGTCGTCGCCTCAAAGTTTTCACCTATATTGTAGGATAGCGACTTTATCGCCATCCAATCGCGGACGTTTTCTTGACGCCCACTTTTTCAAACCCGGGCGCCCAATTAGAAAATTTCCCGAATTTTATTTTTGGCAGGTATCGTAAACTCTGGGTCCCCTTTAGGGAGACTCGGCTTCAATCGAAATCGCCGATATCAAATTTGAACCCTCCGAATACTCGGACGTCAAACATCTGCGAATTTGACCCGACTTTTCTTGAAATTTTGAACCCTGTCCCATCTGTATTTTCAAATTTGTGTCAATCAGGTTAAAATTTCTTACCAAAAGCCATCACTCAAATCTTTAAACCTCTTTCCCAACTTAAATCGCCCGTTATTCCCCGACTGTCCCACGAATGTGATTGAATAACCTGTCAAATTTGAAATCACTAAATCGTTCGATGTATGGGAAATGTCGGAATAAGCTAACACTTTTATTCTTATTTCAGGTCAACCTCGTCTTCATATCCTAATTGATCAAGTTTCGTTAGCTAACTCGTATATCTGAAGCTAAATTCCTATTGTTCGGCGATTTAGCGGTCCCATCCATCAAATACGTAAGCATACTAAGAGTCCAACTGGGGGCTAAATTTTGCCATCGAATCCATGGGTCAACGTGCAAACATTGCACGTTTACATGTCGGCTCGCGAGATAAAGCCAAATATTCCTTTCTGACATATTCCCAAGTGTCGCGGCACTGGATTTCTAAGCGTGCCAGGGGGAAGCCGACAACCGGAATGAACCCATCTCGAGGTTGATGGTGCAACACACTCCCAGGGGCTCTCAACTACAAGGGGGTTCTGGTCGGTGGCCTCGGGAACCCAGGGGAGGGCCTAAACACATTCCTTCCCAATTGTTTATGCCCAGTCCGTCCGTAAAACTTATAAATTTAGTGCGATTTCGTACGTCTTGTCCCCGTTCGTCCTGTTTTTGTCATGTCCTCATATATAAGTCCATATATACCTATAAATATATACATTTTTATATACATTCATTACAAACACATATACAAATACTCATGAACACACACATAATACACACAAGACACACGGGCGACCCCAGCGACAGAAAGGTCGCTCAAGTTAGCGACGGAAACACACAACACAACACAGCAGCAACAACCACAACGACAACAACAACAACCGACCAAAGACGTCGGTTAAAGAGAGAAAAAGAGACAGCGAAAAGGGCAGCGAGGACACGGAGAGCGAAAAGAAGGGGCAAGGGAGGGGTAGCAGGACAAGGGAACCTCGGGGGCTTTTCGAGGGGTTGGGATGAGATTCGGTCCCAGGACGAAGAACGGGCCGAACGATACCAAACACGAGGGGGTGGACGTAGTAGCGGGCCGGGACCCACATTTGGGTTCCGAGATATATAAGTATATAGGGTTTCAGCGGCCTCTCCCGCGCTAACGGTTGGGCGGAACGACGCCCGCCAGGTGACGTTGGTCTCTCCTTCGAAGGGCAATTCGAACGAGGGGTGATTTCCTTGACTAAAAGGCAGGGGTTAGAGGGGCACTAAAATCACCACGGATAGAGAGTGTGGATGGTGGTGGGGGCGCCTTTGTCGGCCGTACCGGGTTAACGGGGCAGCGGGTGGAGGCCCGCCGGGCATATTAGGGGATGTCTCGTTGTGGTGAACGCAATGAGGGGCGATTTGCCTACTTTCGAATTAGGTATAAATTTTCGGTTATTTTGTACCCACCTATGGTCGGCATTCTGAACCAGGGGCACTTTGCCGGGTTATGGTGGGCTAGCGAGAAGTCGGGCGGAAGCCCGCCGTACATCGTTGTGCTCGCCGAAAGCAGGGGAGTTGAATGAGGCGCATTTAACGTCAGGGGTCGAGTACGGGGATGGTACAAACCAGACGGGATTTTTTATATCAAATTTTCGTAGTGAATTATCCAAAGATAACTCATGTGACAGCGGAGTGCCTTGACGGGTGGAGACCCGCCTGTTCTCGTTAGGTGCCTCAATGGGTAGACTGCTCAGGGACGTGCACAATTCCGGTCGATGATTCGGTGGTAAGAAGAGAGACCGGTTACCGGGGCGCTAATCAAGTGATTTTGGGTGCGTTGAAGACGAGAAAACACTGAGTTCTCGCAAACCGATGCCGTGAAAAGAGAGGATTTGCCCGGTGGGGCGGGAGGAAGCAAACACCGGGGCGCGAAAATCAAGTATACAAACACACATATATATCTATGTATCCATATATATAGATATCTAAGTTACATCTACTCCGGACCACTATCGTCAGCCAAACTTAGCATAAGTAATGGCTGTTAGTTTAACTTTTTCCTAGAATATCTCGTGAAATCCTGCAGCGATTGGCGTCATTTTGACCTTATTGGAAAGCCCTAAAAATTCTCTACCGAAAAGTACGCGGGACATTTCCGGGAACTCTTAACCGTTCGACGGTTACGGGCCGATAAACGAGCCCGATACCCGTTGTTTCCGAGTGTTCGGAAGCTACCGTAACCCATTTGTTTCAGCTTATTGACGCGACCATTACGCTATATAATGCTTAACCCAGGTAAAATCGATATGCTTGGATTTGATCACTTGCGTGGTAATGGTCTAGCTTGATTTACCAGTGGCCTCCTATCCCCAGACGGGCACAAATTTGAAGTTTCATCGGGGAAATAGGGGCTAGTGATCGGGTTCCGGTCAGATCTCCTATCTTGGCCGGTTAGGGACTCTATTACATTCCTTATCTTTCTGAATTCAAACCCTCGGCTAACTAAAACTACTTGTGGGCTCACGTAAGCCCGTCCAAACATACAATTATAAAATAAACATACATTGCAATACCAATGACAAAATACTTATACAAAATATCGAGTAGTAACGCAATTATCAGTGACCATGGCACCATGCATCATACGAAAATTTCATTCCCTCAAGCTGTGTCTGGTTCGATTTGAGACACGTTTAAGTGATTTTAACGCCGAAACCTTGCAAAGCGCACGTAAAGGGCCGGAAGGGCCCTGTTCCACATTAGCATAAACGAACGACGGAAATTAATAGGGTAACGCAAAGGCACAACGAAGTAGCGAATTCAACAATAATGACCAAAATGAACAAACAAGGAGCAAGACTTATCGAATACCAATTTTATATAGAGTGCTAAGTTTCTCCGAGGGGTCAAGTCCGCGATTGCAAAAATCAGCTCTTGCACTCGGAAAACATGCTCCGTGAAGCGAACTAGGGTTTCGGTTCCTGAATCAGGCATTTTACTAAAGCGCGTAAAGGTGACTAACATACGCTCTTAATGCAGCGATATTGGACGGACGTGTGTATGCCGAAAGCAGGACATGAGCAAAAACATTTACCACAATAACGAACACATTGAGCACGAATAGTATGTATGAAAATAACGGCACTATATATAGCATGGTAGCCCAAACGTTTTCGATCAAAGCTTACCCGCATAGAAGGCTCTCCTAAGGTTAAACTTGGTAGAAAACATTGTTTTAATGCGGCGTTTACGTTATAAAGGACCGCTCATGTGAAAGTTTTGTCCCCCAATGGTCTAGACCACACCATCCAGTGGTATACGGCATATACGTACACTATATAACGCAATAGATGGTGCGCGAGAAACCATCAACTTAATTATGGTGGCTAAATCTAATAGTTGTTTATTACTGACAGTGTTAAAGACGCCATCCACAAACACTTTATATATGGCGTGTAAATAGCAGCATGGTGTAGCTAACACCATATAAATTTTATGGTGTGGTCTACACCATACTATTATCGACGCTACTGTACCAATGTATACTATCTGAACATACCATCAGAAAAACCATGGTGCCAACACACCATAAATTTGATGGTGGCAGAGACACTCAGGGTGGACGAAACTTTCACATATGTGGTTCTTTATAACGCAAACGTTGCATAAATTTGACACCTAGTTGATGCTCTTATGCTATTCCTTAATAATCGACCACTAATGTATGAACTATATATAATAAGTTTAATCGTCGGGCGACTATGTAACTAATACTTTGAACACGGTTGGGATGCTCCCGGTTTTAGAATACTTGACAAACCAGTTATAACAAGAAGTGTGTCATTTCGTATCACACAATCCTGTAGTGTTTGATAAATTCCATGTTAGTGTTTTGTAATTGAACTGAACGCACTCCGTAGCGAGGTGAACGGTATACTCTGTGCCTGTATCATAGGGGCTGAAACTGTTGCGATCCAGTATGCGGGAATAGTAATTGCTCGGTACAAAATCCGACATAATAGCATGTAAAGCAGAAGACAGTACGAGGACCAGCCTGACTAGGATAGCACCATTCCAGTCTCTGTTAATTTACGTCTGTAGAATCTTCTCTTGTACGACTCATTCTTTGTTCGACCCGCCTAGCATTAGGCTGACTGTAAGATAATAGTAGGTCTAACATTCACACAATCGATCGATCGAGATTAATCCTAAAGCTTCAATTAAGTGGTGTACATTCATTTAACTTTCTTTCCTGGACCAATTTCGTTGCGTATTTACCACTGAGTAACCACGGGAAGACTCTACAGTACAGTCACATTTGTTTGATGTGTTACTCGGTGTTTAAATATCGACACATACTACAACCTTCATCTAACTTCGAGCATACGCATGCACTTTCGCCCTTTTCAGATCCTACTGCAATTTCTGGCCGGTCGGAGCACGTCTCTGACATATAAGCTCTTAGCATATCATGCCGCTATGCTAGATCGAGCAGTAATCTATGGAGATTTGATTGTGCAGCACCTAAATTTAGTCGAGACAGAAACTCCTAAGTTGTCCTCATCAATCGGTATCCTGGAAATCGAGGGAGGCGATCTTTTCGGCTCAGCAAACCCCCGTCGTGACACCGTTTGATAAGGGCCAAATAATTTTAACAAGTCATGACCACGCTCGGAGCTAAGCTCCAGTCTCCTTTCTTCCTCACGGGTCGATACCGTTTCGATCACATTTTGCTAATGAGATAGCCGCTAGTAATGCGTATTGACCAGTTGGCTTCTTAACCACTAATCGCATAAGAAATCAATCGTGGCCATTTAGATATTTCACGGTCAACGCCTTTATATGCCCTTTGGCTATACACCTGCTGTTCGAGTTGCGTTCACGCCGGTTAATATATCGCGCTGCAATTGGTCGTAGCGATAATGGGTCGTAACCCAGTTCCTTCGCTTGCACGGGCCACGTGCACGAACGATTTTCCCTTGAGCAGGTTGCTTGGGAGAAAGGTAATATCCTCACTGTTTTGTGTTGTTTTGAACCAGGCTATTCTTGCACTGAGGGGCCCTAAAGTAGTTCTCCAAATTTTTCTGTACTACTTTTATGCCAGTTTGATTTAAATTTACCCATGTTTACATGATAATTGATATTTCAAATAAGGTCCTCACGTTTAGAGATAACGGAGAGAGTTGGAGTTTGTACCACGGTACGCCAAAAGTGGATGGCGAAACTGGCGTCGGCTTGTTCGTGGTGCGTTCACTTACTGGGAGCGATACTCACAGCCTGACAATTCTTAGAGCTTCCGAAGCTTAGGTGAGAGGCAGGAGCTATATCCCATTTTTCTGTTTTCCCAATTTCGCGAAACGCTAAGCGCCATTCAAAAGTAATGCAACGTTTACCCGCGAATTTATTTTTCGGTTGCGCTTCGGGATTTAATCCCACAACCTAGTGTTTAATTGAACCGCGTAAACTGCGAATTTCTCGACCGAAACAATTTTAAGCTCGGTGGCTCAATTTAAAATTTCTTCTTCACAGCTATAGAGCCGTTGGAAGATAACAAAACGCGAGTTATAATTTTTTAGACGCCGGGATTTAACTTCGTCCCTATCTGAGTACGCTTCAAACTAAGGCCTTCAAGCTTAGCAAGCTCAAGGTGTAAATACCGTATTCTAAAGCTGAACATGCCACCACTACATGAAACTCAAATTAAATTAAGTAAATTTTAGATTCCTGCTATTGATTACCTAATAATTAACAACTCACACTGTAGTTTTCGCTTTACACATTATGCCAGTCGATATGGATATCCGCCTGTGTATTTTTGTCGCTGAGGGCATGTCCCAGCCGTAGCAAGTTATAACCAGAGTGTCCCTAAAGTAATCTGTAACTCGATCTAATAATGGTTCTGCCAGAACGGATCGCAATTATTCCTAGTAAATTTTAGGTCGGAGGCTTGAATCGAACAACGTTACATTCAGAATATAACTCAGGGTCACCACCGCCGCGTGCAATGCGTAACCTGTGGAAAACTAAGATTTAACTCATGAATAACCTGCTATTGCTGGGGAAGAATGCTGCCAAGTTCTGATTGCTGAAGATGCGCAACCGTTTTTTGGAGTGTTTGTGTGGCTGGGAGAATCTCCCAGCTATCTACATTCCTTATCTGCTATGTGGGAGTTGCTAGGCCCACTTAATACCTGAGCTTGTAGTACTGACTATTGAGCCATGAGACCAGTAACTCTTGTAAAGTTAAGATTCCACCAAGTATCTATTTACAAGTGGGACGAGTATTTCCTCGTTCGTAAGCAACATTCCAATCATTCAGACAATGTTAATTTGTGTGTTGCCTAAGGGCATCCCCTAGTTACTAAACTCGGGATCGATTGGGGTACTTCACAAGCGGGGTACTTAATTCGTCCGAACCCTAAACTTGTGGTGATAGCCATTACACTATGGACTCAATAACTGGCCTATAATTAAGATTCTCCCGGAATACTCATTTACAAACAAGTAAGGACATATGTGCACATGTAATCGACATCTGTACCCAACATCGACACAAGTGTAACTTTTTGTGTGGTCTGCGGCCATCCCCAGGCTATTTACCTACTCTACGGCACTGTGTTTTAATGGACCTATTAAGTTCATGCGATATAGTTGTCGTTGGTTTCGTTCGTGCTCGTCTCTATGAATCTATGGTCAACAAAACGGTATCGAATGCAAGATCTGATCTGGACATTAGACAGTTCCCGACTGGGAACGTCCTACCTTGGTTTTATCCTATTAGGCCTTATGTTTGCGTTTAAGGCATGGTAAAAAATTATTTCTTAATTAGGCTGCGCTATGAAAAATTGTTTGCTGCTAATCCTCACGGTTCCCACCATATTCTTGCTTTGTGGATCCTAACGTGAACTTCAAGTACGATCACCTGTCCCGTTCCCTGCACCTAATTTCTTGTCGCTGTTAGACTCCGATCTCACTGTGATAAATCAGCTAACCAACAAATTACCTATACTCCTCTAATAGTCAAAACGGGTATCAAAGTCAGCGTGAATTTATCTCCTCTGGGGAGGGGGCGACTCGTATCAACTTCGTTGTCGAATTTTCAGATAATTCCAAGTCATTGACCAAAACTAAAAATATCCCTAAAATAACTACTCAAAAACTACGAAGGGGCAGTATTCTAACCGAAAATACTGTTGACATAAGGGACCAAAGTTGGTCCAAAGATTGTATGTCTTAAGGGGACAGTTTGTGCAGAGTATGTGAAGGAATATTCTAACGAATACGAATTATTTAACGAAAGTATATGTCTACCGGGATAGTATCCTAGCTTTCGTAGCAGGTAGTTATCGGGCTATGTAAAAACCCGGAGGGGCGTTCCTTCGGCCGAAAATGCCATGAGTATAATAGTCTACAGTTAAGCCGAAATTGTATATTCTATGGGGAATATTTTGGGTTGAGTTTGTGAATGTATTTTCTAATAGTTGTATTTAATTTCTTGAAACTAATTACCTACCGCGATAGTCCAATTGTTAGGCTATACAAAAAACCGCAGTGGCATTACTTCTGCTTAAACTTCTATATATAAGTTTCCAATGCTGGTCCAAAATGCATACTTTGGAGGGGGGCAAAATTTTTCAAATCGCCTAATCTGGATGAATTTGAAGTACCGATGAATTTTAACAAACTGTTAGGTTAGGCTGGTCCCTACCTTATATTAAAAGTCTATGAGAGCATTTGTCTTAGCCTGGGGTCGAGTACAGGCCCACTCTAAAGTTGGTACAAAATGGCATTGCTCACCTTGTTGGTAATGGGTTCTAGTCGTCTTTGTTTCCAGCCTATCAACTCTTAACCTACCTATAAAATTCTGCGAATTAAGATCTATGCTGAACTTGCAAGTAGGAGCCGAAAATGCAGAGCCGAATCTTTCCCGATTTTACTTTTACGCCGTCTTCGTCTTCCCATACCTTTCCCTTTTGCTTTACTATTTGTTATTGCTCGTGTGTGTATGTTTGCAGCGCAATTTCCACTGCATGCAGCAATCTCGAACGCTCTTATTTTTGATATTTAACGAGCGCGTTCAGCACGAAAGTAGACTTCTGTGATCGTGCGAGCAAAACACCCATGATGATAGAGAGAAAGTTAGAAATATGAATGTGCGCCTCAAACCCAATATGTGTATGTCTGAATCTGTGAAAGCTGGAACTATGGCAGACCTAACGGGTCATCATGCAAAAATATACAATGAATCCTAAAAGCCAGCGATCTAGTCACTCTGTAAAAAATTGAGGGTTTTGTCTCATCGTGTCTGAGAACAAATTTTTCTCGGAATCAAGTTAATTTCCACAATTTTGGGGCGTGTGCTAGATATTGTGTTTTGTGCCCGATTTGAACCTAATCGTTTTCCTACCGACGTGTTGGATGTTTTCACGTCCCAAGCCAGTGTTTGCGACTTCCTGCGATAGCATAGTTCCTTCTTGATTACTCGCCAGTTCATAATTCCATTATAAACTAGTCCTGATTACTTACGTGATCCTAAAGGTACTATCTTACACCATTAAATGATAATGAAACTCTTTCTAACTATTAGATACGGCTTATATTTAATGACCACACGCATTTTTATGAAATATAATTTCCCATAAACACAGCATTTTAATATCTATTCGTAGAATATAGAGTGCTACAACTTCTTTCATCCGAAAGAATGTAATAAACAATTGATGCAAGTGCGGTGATAAGTTGTGAACCATACTAAAGGAGTTTTATACCAAGAATTTCAAAAGAAAGTAAGTTTGTACAGAAAACCTATATAGGGAACACAATTCGTTGCGCACCAGACATTTTTGTGTATGCAGCTATTTCTGTAGTGTACTAATTATTCCCAGATATTCAGCAGAAAATTTCTGTAATAATAAGCACTATAATCCTTAACATTAAGTAACATATGTATACTTCATATTGAGGGCAAATTGAATGATGTGGAGTTCCTCCTACATGGGGAGTGGGGCAACTTGGAATGAATAGTGTAGGGTAAAATGTTAAGTGTAGCTGTGGACCCAGGTTAAGTTTATGCTTGTTGTAGGCTTACAGAGACAAAACGTTATAAGATTGTTTTAGGGGAGAACTTGAAATCGCACGCTAGGGATTGGGCAACTTGACATTATGCGAGCATTTTTCTTAATATTTGGGGAATCTTGTATAGAATATCTGGGATATTCATTGTGTTTAATATTAAAGAATACACTCCATTGATTTTAAGGAAATTTAGTACTTAATATTAAGCAATGTGATCCTTAATATTCAGTACTAAAACTGACAGTGTAGTTTTAAAGCAACTCTCTCAAAGCTTTGAAACAACTTTTGCAGTCAAAGTATGTCTGCCATATATATAAAATCAGTTGACACAAAACTAGACTAATCAGTTTCATGTCTCACTTGTGAATAGAATCATTAATCTTCCGCAACAGTATTGTGACATAAATTTTTTATTGTAATTTTTGGTTATTTTTCACAGACAGACGGCTCTTTGTAATGGTAAAAAATAAAGACATAAATATTTTGTGGAATATAAATTTTTATGGTTCAAAATTAGACACACGATGTTCTTGCGTTGCAGTGTAGTTGACAAAAAATATTCAAAACAATTTGAAAATTTTCCGTGAATGGTCAAGCGTAACAAATCTTGATGTAAAAAATTGTTGCGTGACATTGTCGTAAATGTTGTGGATATGTGTAATGTTTCACATATTTTTTGTATAATTATATTAAAAAGGTTAAAGAACTACTGTGAAAAATAATTTCTGTTGGTTTATCTTCATTAAATTTTTCTTGATATCTGATGCGCCGTTGCTAGGTTTACTGCATAAAATTGGTCTCATTGAACCTAAAATGTTTATGTCACTTTTTGGCATTACCGTGATTTTGTGACATTGTTTTTAACTTTTGCCACACCTTGAGCTGTGACGAGTAATCAAAAGAATATGTTAAAAATATTTCTACCAACATACCGCCAGGTCATATTAGAATAATTCAGCCCAACGTGTTAAATGTGTAGCTATGGGTTATATTTTTAGTTTTCGTATTGTCCAACTGTTAGCAAAAAATGACAGAGTTATGAAGCTATATAGTGCTAAATTTGTCTGCATCATACCACGGGTTAAACTTTGTCAGATGTTTAAAACTTTATGAATAAGGATCCAGCGGAAACGCAATATCCGCTTATAGAACAAGTCATTGATGTCAACGAAAGATTTTAACAGTATAATATATCATGCTTTACGTGCAACTGAATGACAAAGTAACATTGAGGGGGTGTAAATTAAATGTAGGCCATGCCGTGTTCGATATGCTTAGCGTTAGGACTGTAAGCTGTTATTTTTTGCTAACGGTATGATGTAACGCCCCTTAGGATTACTTGGGTGTTGTACAACGATCATGATCAATTGATACTCATCATGCCAGCTGTCCGAGTTCAGCAAAAGAATGGATTTTTGAACCAACGCTATATTTGTCATGGGTAGAGCCGGTCGTAGCAGGTACATACTAAACTGATACGATGAAGCCACCAGCTTTAATTGTACAACAAACTTCGTAAATAATATTTCGGTGACCCTGGCGCGTATCTTCACAACTGTCTTCGCCTCCGTGAATCCTATAGCTTTTGTATATCAAGTTTGTATCAAAATAACATTCAAAGGTGATGTGACATGTTTTTCACTGGAAATCTGGATTTTTGGATCAAAAACATGTTTTTTGACCGCGACTTTTATAAATGACCAGCATATTATAAATGGCCATAAAACTAACCATTGTTTGATACCAATATAGTGATTCAAAATTCAAAAAATTAATTTTAAAAGCCGTTTATAGTACCTATTCTCATTGTGTATATATATTGTACATTTATAAATTATGTCTATTTCTGCAGACTAAAAATCCCAAGTTTTTGCAAAATTCTATATATAGCGACTTCGCTGAGATTGGTTATTGCATTTATATTTCTCCAAATTTGGTATCATAGGAAAAATTTATAGATATATTGAAACGTTCAGTTCATTGGATCGACACGATGCCTTCGAGGATCCATTTCTTGCTCCAAATTTTTAGTTTTTGAGCAAAAAGTATCGAAAAGAATAACGCTACTTGTATCAATTTTGCATTTGTATCGAGTCCTAGCACAGCAAAATTACGCCCGCCGAATATTCAAGTTCTTATCTGGAACTTATTTTATAAATAAAACATTTGGTTACAGGAAAAACAGTACCCAAAATCCTAGGCGTTTGACTCAGTACACATTCTCCGGCGTTGTCACTATTTGCTAGACTTATAGTGCACGCTAGATGCGTGCGTTTTGTCCTTATTGCATTAGATAGATACGACAGAAACGAAGAAGAATCCATTAATGCACTGGTATACCGTAATATTTCCGCCTGTCGTGATTAAGCTGTAAGCCAGCTTGACTATGTAATTATAGTTGGGTCAGCCTACGTGGGTCTTTGCTCATCTAACCTTTTATAAATATTTTCGTTTTGTTACTGGCTCGCTATAAACCAAATCGTTGATGTCATTTATAGTACTTGGATTTTCAATGCCCAACTCGAACATCAAAGAATCCAAAAGCCCAATTTTTTCAAAAACCTCTGCTTTCTAAATAATCACGTGAAAACCACATTGTTTTCTGACAATATCTCGGCTTTAAATACTTCAGCGGCCTCCAAGTAGGTTTTCGGCATGCCTATAAATGCATGAGTAAGCTTAAGCTGCGTCGCCTTCAATCCTGTTTTGAAACTAGCGATTGGCAATCGCTTGTTCAGTGTAAATTGTATGAGGACAAAAAATGGGGCTTTTAGGCAATGCTTCCAAAACGTAAATGGACTGCTTGTTGATTGCTTCTGAAGTGTTAGCGAAAACATTACTTCTCGACTAAAGGTTAAGGTCTTGAATTTTCGATTTTGTTATCGAACGTAAACACGACATTCGTGAGCTAAAAAGAAGCATTCGCGAACACGATTAATATAATCGAAAGACATAGTGATGTTGTAAGATGAATCAAACGTTAATGTTCACAAACTTTTCTAATATCTTAAGACATTGTCGCATAGAAAACTTTCATAGAGACACTGCACTGGTTTCAGCACAAAACGGTCGCTCAGGCGTTGCATTACGATTTAGAATTAATTATTAGTCGAAGTTCGTTTTTTTAACGTTTAAGATGTGTTTTTTAAAAAGTCTAAATTTTGTCCTGTTATATTTCTACGAATCCTCGCAACAGCGAACAAGCGATCGCCAATCGGTAAAGACAAAAGATGATGCTAGGGGGCGCAGCTTAAGTTTACCCACGCATTACACCTGATATTTTCTACATTTTACTCGTGATTAATTTCATTGAAGTATGGGATGAGTGTTCGCTACCCCGTATTGCATCACCACATCAATGTTCGCGAACACTTTTTTATGTGTAAACGCAAACGCACCCATTTATCGAGCAAAAATCTGTGACGTTCGCGAACCGTTTAACTAGTAAATGTTAATATTAAAGCGTTGCCTTGCAATTTCCAGAAAAATACTCCTGTGCGTCGATGGTCAAACGATGTCATGTTCGCGAGCAAAACACATGGATTTAACGATATACTGTATTCGACTCCCGGATTTCCAGTTAAAATTTAATTCAGATTTTTCACATTATTATTTTAACGCATTTTAGTTATGGACACACGTTCGCGAACAATAAACGCATAGTTAATATACTTTTTAGTATTAACGTAGTGTTAAGACATGTATGTGTTTTCGCGAACAGCTTGATCTCAACAGTGCTTTATGTTCGCGAACAAATTTTTGCATAAGAAAGCTCGGTCTGTTCACACACAAAATTGGTAGAATTGTAGACATCATAGAACTGTTCGCGAACCAATCAGACCGTTAAGAATATCAAGAATTGTGTTAGCATAACGAAAAATTTCAAAATTCAAGTAGTCTAATGCGAAAGTAAACTTAACCCACGCCCATCAATAATCCTATTTTGCTATTTCGGTTAAAAATCTGTTACTGAACGTTTTTTGGTAAACCATAATGCGGCGCAAAACTGTTCGCGAACACAAAGCTCTGTGATAGTAATCCGGTAAATTTGTGTTCGCGAAAATTCAAGGAAAATTACCGAATTTTTTGCGAACGAAAATCTACCGGATTTGGATTCGCTGAATTTGTTCGCGAACACTGTAAGGTAAACAACATGAACGATTGATTTGTGACGTCAGTTTTGCGTTAAATTTGTTCGCGAACACAGACAAATACGAATCAGAAGCTGATAGGCGTTCGATAACAGTTTTCACTGCAAATTCAAAATCCTCAAAATTCTGTTCGAACACAAACCGTAATTTTAGGTGCTTGTTTCTGATTTTGCCAATTTTCTGTTATCGAAAAGTCGATGAAATTTCCACATTTGTTCCGTAACAATGGTTTGCGCTTCGCTATCGGCTTTTACAAAATAGGATAGTCGATGGGCGCATCTTAAGTTTACTCGCGCATAATTTAGCGTTTCGGAACGCAGTTATTGTGAAAGTGTAAAAATGGTGTATTGTGTTAGACGTTACTTTAACTTTGTTGTAATTAGGTACTAAGCATTCGCAGAACGGAAAAGTTTGGAAATAGCGTTAGGCTATTGTAGCTATTAGTTTGTTCTCTAACAACATTTTGTACATGATGTCTAAAGAGGATGGTAGGCGGCGCAGCTTAAGTGCAAAAGTGGCTGTTATTCCTTTGTCAAAAACTACCAAGAATCGTTAAATTTGTCCAACATTTCTTAAAAATGGCCAAAATTTTGGCCACCCCAATTTTCCAAAAATCCCTGCGTGGAGGTACTGCACTCAAATCCACTTTCTAAGAATTTCACCTGAAGTTTAGTTTTCTACAACAAGGTCTTCTTCTGAGCATCGTCATAAAATATAATACATACTTTTTCTTCTCTACAATCAAGACTCGATGGCAGTCAACCATGCTGACCTGAGTGATACAATATTATGCTGTTCTACATAATCGATTGCACGGCCTTTTTCGCCCTTATAACCGCCCTCCCCTGGAGTATTGTGACCCACTCTGTGGGAAATAAACATGGTCTACCCTACCATGTTCTTGGACAACCGAATACATGCTCCGTCAGGTCCTCGCGCCATCAAACCTTATGCCCTGTATGTTCTGGAATCTTGACAAGCAAATTCTGACCGCCCAGGCGCTTGATTCATTAGTTCAGATACCCACTTTTGTTTTGCCATAAAATTCAACTAAAAATAAGTTTTCAAAAATTTAATGGAGGAAGTTTACTTTAAAATATTCTGCGAACATTTAAATCATTGCTTGGCATCATTTAACAAATTTCACTCACTTCACACTTAGTAGTACTCACAGTCCCATGTGTGCTTCGCACATTCGGGAGCTCGCTCGGTGACTTGTCACTAAGTAGGGAGCTTCGAGTGAATACGGTTTGTAATTTGCGACGCGCATTAGTAAAACGCAGCTGCGAAAAGCATGTATATGTTCCTGCGTCTAAAATCGTCACCGCACACACACGGGAAAATAGTGAATTTTGCGTAATCGTGAGTTTTACGGTTGTGGACTGACTGACAAACGGGCAGCCTGGTGTACGCATTCGCTTTGATCACTTTGTTAGGTAGGGGCCGTTTGAATCGTACATTTCTGAATGATCTTGATCGAAATTTGGTACCAAAAATATCCTTTCTGTTTGGACTTTGGCGTGTTGTTGGCGCGTAATGTATTCTGAAAAGTACAGGTTGTAAAACTACTTCCACATCAGTGAGTTTGTTGCAGATGATCTTTCACATTAAAACATATACATAGTATAATTACACTGCTCTGGGACTGCTCTGAATAGAAGCTACCATTTTCTGAAACAGTCCTACTGTCTAGTTTACATGCACAATATACAGTTCTTTTATTGCTTCCATAGTATATACCAACGTATTATGCTGGCGTTTTGATGAAGATATTTTGCAGAGTGAATCCTTTGAATACCATAATTTCTCATTGACCATGACACAATTACCGCGGTTCACATCCCTTGTTCTTTGTTTATTGAGATCGTCTTCGTCACATTCTGTACAAATATGGCGTAAAAGTACTACACATGGAAGGATGGTGTACATAGGTTACACATGTAGGTGTCGTGAAATATCATCCCACTTGCAGAGTAAAAAATCAGTTATGCATCAACAACGTCGATATACATGGCATTGGCTCATCTGGGTGAAGCTACGAAATTTTAATTACCACCTCTTGCTAACCGTCATAAAATCAATTGGATGGTTTGCTTGAAATTCTTATATATGGTAATTCTTGCGTATAAATGTCACAAGACTTTTTAATTGGTTACCGTTTATGTGCTTTTATAAAGTTTAATAAAGTCGGATCGGGTCGAGTCGGCTTGATTGCTAGTCGCACTGGATTGGGTTGGGCCGACGAAACATCACTCGAATACCATCTTTATTCAAAACCTTTTTATGTAATACGACGCAGTCAGCAAAACTTATGTTATAAAGGAGTTCTTGACTTACATTTTAAATCTGTAGAGGGTAAAATGACTTATGGCTATGGTCCTTTGTAAGAATCGCCTTACAAAGGTATATTTTCCTTTACATGTATCTAAAGGCTCTGCAGATTAAGACTGCTGGTAATACTGAGTTAAAAGCGCCGTTTATTAAAGGGTTTCAAATCTGGTATGGCAAGTAGTGTAAGTTTGGATAAAAATACGTTGAGCTTTAGATATGAAATTTCAGACATATTAGTTTCTATAGTAACATATGATTCGCTTAACCTGAAACTTTGTTTCTAATATTAGTTATTTTACTTAAATTTTCCCCAATTTTTGTAAAATTTGTCCAGCTGTTGCTAAAATTTTGTTTAATTTTTGGCAGTGCCAATTTTCCACAAATTTAACTTTTTCTGCCTTTTTCACGAAACTTTTCACGTAGCGTCGGACGGGGCACACGAACCTGCTGCCGGGGGGCAAATCTAGATTGAGCAGGGTCTGGCCTTCAGGAGGGGGTATCCGCACCTCTATGCACCTCCATGACATGAGAGTGCAAAGCAAACGGATACTTTTATAGGGTTCAAGGGTATGAATTTTCCCAGTATTGTAGTGTAGTTACTGCAGTATTATAGTTAGAGCAGTATTATATTGTAGTAACACCGCACTACTACAATAATGTATTTTAGTAATGCTTGTGTTCCATGGAAAAATCCATTTCTTATGAAATAAAGGCACGTTTTCTAGTCGAAACCTGTACATTACTGTTACAGATATGGCGAAGATAGTATAGAATTATATAAACGTAAAATGATATTCTATATCTTTAAGCTTTGTAGTCTACGCTGGAAAATAACAAATTCCAAAGGTTTTAAGTGTTTTTGCACTTTTTGGCTTGTTCGATTTCCAACGTTATTATATTTTATACATAACACTTTTGAGTATTGTTTTTGTTGCAATTCTTAAAATATTTCGATTTTAAAGCAAATTGTATTTTAAAAATCATTTATATTAATACGTGGACAATTGTGATGCACTACATTATTTTTATTCTTAAGCTATAGTGGCCGGTGAAATAATGTTCAGGTTTCCAATTTCTGGCCAAAATTTCCGACATTTAATTTCTGATTTTTCATAATTTCAAGCATAGTTTTTATGCCTAATAATCTAAAATTAATACAGTTTTAATTGTTCTAAAAAGAAATATATAATTTCTGTGTTAATTTAGCTTTAAGGCATGATGTCTTAAAAAGCTTATTAAATATATAAGACCACAGCGCCGAAACGTATTATTCATGAATCTTTGCAAAACATAACCACAGTTTTAAACATTTACGTACAGGGAGTTCCCTTAATTTATCTGAATACTTTTAAAGTAAATTTGGAAAAAATATTCTATTCATTTTAAGAATATTTTGCAAACTTTACTAGGGGCAAGACTATGGTAAAAATTCCATTCACTTGCTATATTATCCTGATCAGGAGTCCAATTTTTTGGTGCCCAATTGACAACATTGTTGGAATAAATTTTTTATGAAATATATCTCACAAAGTGGAAAACTCGTTCCTATCTTCCTCATTGCACACATGATTTATTGCATGGTGCAAAATCTATACAGCACTACTATGAAATTGCGCTCCAAGTTGTACATATTGGAATTTTTTCCATTCTGTTTAAGATATGCTAGTGCAAGTGTATTTGTATATATCGCCAATGATTGACTAACAGACGTTGAGCTGCATTTTGGGCCAAAGTCAACCGAAATTTTGTAAAACTTGATAATGAGATTATCGGGTTTGTCTAAACAATTTATATCGATTATGACTATAGTTAATATACCTTCAACATGATTGGATGTCAGTTATAAAAATGGATTAGTAAAATATTTGCCTCAAATTTACCTTGGTTAAAATGACTGTTTGTAATCTTAGGTGAAATGTCTTCGAGCAACATCCCAAACTGATGACCGCCACGGTGCACATTAATATATTTTAGGTAACATATTGATGTTAACGTTTAATGGGTGGCTTATTGAATTTGTGCCTCTAAGCCGCTATTTGCTTAGAGTCTCAAGCGAAATTAGAAACAAACTTGGTTAACAATTTATTGAAATAACACACAGTCGGTGTGTTAAAACTACAAATTTCGTCGGACTTTTAACAACTATTCGTAGTGGCACAGCAGGAACAAGTCCACAAACGTAACGGTCTCAGCGCAGCCTCCGGTGCATGGGTATCTTGCTTTTTACATATTTTCAGAACTTACCCAGAGTTTTCGAACGTCCATCGCCTTGAGTGGTGGTGGCCGTAGACGTCCAGCGAAAAACGGGTACTCGGGTGCGCGGGAAATGCTAATGCGAAAGACCCCTCCTCTGAGGACCTGCTTCATTTTTGCCAATTTTACCTCAATTTTTCCTAATTTTACCTCAATTTTCGCAAATTTTCTCGAATTTTTGCTAATTTGTGCTAAAAATTCTGCGCGTTATGTCTCCGAGTAGAAGAGGGTTCACGGAGGGTGTGCGCAGCGTTCATCATACAAATGTGGGATGAGGGGGTCCGACCCTTAGTGGTCACCTTACTTACCGCCGTTTACTCTCTTTCCGACCCCACTCGTCGGCAAAATATCTAGCAGCCATTTGTGAGAAACTAAAATATCATATAACCATCCATTAGATATTTTAGTTTCTTGCAAACGGCTGTTAAAGACAAAACTGCCCACTTTTTGCACTCATTATTCTGTGAAGCCTGCACTATGGCTTTACCTGGCTAATATATATCATAGATATCTAAGTTTCTATATATACCATAAGTACCTAAAGTCCGTCGGCTTAGGAGGGTAGCTGGTTCCGGCTGGGGATGCACGGCAGGATTCGGTCATTGTACCTAATTTTTCCTCATGATTTTTTCCATTTTTTCTTAATTAGTCTTAAAAATTTTGTAATTTTGCTTATAATTCTTAAAGCTTTCCGTGCGCCGGGGACCTACGAGGAGAGGCAGATAGGGCTTAGGGCGTCTGAGCCATATCTGTCGGCATCCTATTCTTCTACGGACGCCTATGATATATAACACATACGTTACCATAGGAGGGTCAGGGTATATCCGTCTTAAAGCGGAATCCTTAAGCCGTATGTAACCCCGAGCCGAGGGCATGCTCAAAATTATAGCAATTATGAGCATATTAGCAAAATGTTTCATGGAAATATTGGGGGAAATGTAATTGAAATTAGAGAGACTAGAGACTATGACCAAAAAATTTGGTTACCCCTGGCCTGCCCCTAGCCGCTCCGCGCCTGCATGCCTATGGACATATATTTGTGCCTGATATACCTGACCCCTCAGACATAGTACGTCTACATGCGCAGCATATCTTGGTATGAACTTCCTTCAGCAGGGACTCCAGGTAATAATTTAGCGGTAATGGAGTTCTTGGTAGTGTCTGTAGCAGGAATTACGGTCGTATGGCTCGCAGTATATCAGGAGATAGCTTCCAAGCAGCATCGCGATCGCAGGGGAGGTCTATTTTGTCGGACCCCTTAATTTAAAAAGTCTAGATGTTATCCGCATACGATCCAAGCACAGCGTACAGCGCAGCATTTGTTTTCTTTCTTGATGTAGCGGGCGATTAAGCGGTGTGCTCTTATATAGCAGTGTGTTCCGAAATACCATTTTGTCTTTAGTGCACTAAATTCGTGAAAAATTCATAATTTTTAAGTCAAGTCCACAGTTTTATAGAAAAGAAAGATAACCCATCAGACTTTAATACATACTGCACCAAAGATACATTTTCGTATTTGTGCTTTTTGCTAATTCTGGCTATATCCAGGCTAAAATTGTGACGCCGACGATCCAAACTAATTTCCATCACTCGTTTGTTAATATATCTTGTTTCGGTAAGTGAATGTTTTTATTAAATAGTTATTGTCCAGGGTTTGAAATGATTTTTCAGTTTTTTTAATATTTAAAAAGGTCTAATTTTCACGGTACTTGGAATTTCGCCGGCCAAGGCGCTAAATATGTGTATATAATTGTGCGTCTACGCGTTTAACTGTATCAAGATATATTAGGTTAGATAGACCTTAATATAAAAACAAAATTTTAAAAGTCTTTAGATTTTATTGTATAAAGCTCATAAAATGTATAATTTTTTTATCAAATCAATAATTTGTTCCTTTAATTCATCTTCATAACGTTCACGTACATCGAATAAGAATCTTCATCGTATCACCGATCGATCAGCATAAGATAAGAAAAAAGTATTGTTAATATAATGTTTTTGAACAGAATCGTTTTATCCATTTATTTTGCAAATTTTAATATTTAACAGGTTAAAATTAAGTTAAACACTAAAAAGTTATAACTATAAAGGTAACATACAGTTCGCTAATCTATTTTTAATGTATATAATTTTTTTAACAGTGGTACCTAAGGCCCTGTTTTCATTGCGCGCAATCCGCAACGTCCCGAACTGATTAGATTCGACGCAATCTGATCTGATACAACGACATTTTGCAGCAATTGCATACTGAGTCTATACCGATTATATTTTACATACGGCGCCATTCGGCTCGAATCCGATAAAATGGTGTTTGTGTATCGTACCGGTTTGGATGTAATACTATACACAACACGCATGCAAATCGGTGCAAATCGAATCGAATCGGCTGAGCATGAATGCACCATTGCATTTTAGTTATATATTAGTAGTTGATTTAACTTCTATTTTATTTATACTTACTAAGAATAAGGCTTTAAGCATATAACTATATTATGTATCTAATTTTTATGTATATTTTGACAGTGAAACATAAACATAAAATTCCTATACGTATTCATGTTAAAAATTATGTGTTAATATTATAGGAACATAATGTTATAAATAACATTCCTAAAATACATAAGTATCTATAGCATATACATATATTCACCACGACCCCACAGTATGGTGGTGTATAAGATGTTTGATACAAAACGCTATATAATATATTTATTCACATGTCTTTCGGCTGCATTGTAAGTGTAATTAGCACTGTGTGTATATAGTGAGTGATTTGCTTATATTGTTTGCATGCATTGGCATTGTTTTCTTTCTTTGTAAGTCTATCTTCTAAATGTAATTCCCAATCCGGTTGATGGACAATTTACAAGCCGAAACTGTTAGTATCTGGTAACCTTTCGCAGGATAGGCAAGGCAAACGCCTTGGTTTTGATCTCCAATATTTAAGCAAAAGGTGAAAAGTTTATCGTATCTATAAGGCTAAAATAATATTACCCAAGTTTACCTGTATTCAACTTCACAGATGTCTTAAACGAAATTTCAAGGAACACAAATTTGCGAACTTTACACGTATGGAGGCGGAATAATTAGTCAAACATTAAAATATGCTACTCTAATGCAAATCATGCGCAGAAACCTATTGTATACGAATGTGAAGGTATGTTTGAACGACCTAACTGACAATAGAGGCGTGTCTCGTAGTTTATTATGGTGTAGATACTATGTTTGCTTTAACATTATTCTCTTATCCAGGTACATGTTTCGAGTTAAGCAAAAATCGAAGTGGCTTCATTTTGAAACAACACTTCTACTTGAATGATTGGACAGCTGTAAGCACATGTGCTTGGTGTTGACAGTTTCTGTTAAAATAGCTTTATTACCTTGAATATATTGCATGTTGCATCCATAACATTTGGGTTCTGCATGGTAGCCAACTGTATTACATTGGTTACGACCCAAAATGGGAATGTAAATCTTTAGTAGCCTCGCAGAAGCTGTTATTCGGGTACATCAATATTGATAAAGTTACACGTTTTGTGAAAACTTGACTGATTTAACTGCTCTAAAATGAAGATATTACCATTTCCTAACTAACAACTAGGGCTTAGATTGGTTAAATATAAATTTTGCCAAGTAACATATATACCACGAAACATTGAGCCGTATAAAATGGACACATCCATGCCGGCCAACGTAACCTTTAGGGGTGAAAGTGAAATGCATGCTATGCTGTTATCAATATACTAAGCCTTAGTATTAGCCTAAGCCAGGGTTCATGTATGAGCCATGTACTAAGCCTAAAATCGAGAGGCTGCCACCCATCGAAACTCCTGTTCTAAGCTGCTCTTTCTCTAACGTTATAACGCCCAGCCCCTAAAGGTGGCTTATTCCGCCATCCCAATATTATCAAGCGAGACTTTCAAGTGCTTATATTGCTTTTGCCAAAGTTTGAAATATTAAAACATTGTTTTCGTATAAGAGCGCCAAGTTTGCTCCGAATTACCGTTTGTTATAAATGTAATAACGGTGACGCAGCTGCATGGCGCAACTTCCTAACACCATGCCCGTACGACCCCGGCTATCATAACCTCAAGGGCGGACCCTAAGTTTTGAATATTAACCACGTTCCTTGGTCAGACCCAAGAAGTTACGGAGCTTAGCAGGCCGCAGGCGCGCTTCACGGGGTGTGTTCGGACCCCGCCCGATTGGTTGCGCACGTGTCTAGTATCTTGGCATGATTGCTGAGGTCCCCCAGGGAGGTTGACACCGAAACCTGCTCACAGGTCATGATGTCACACCAATATTCCCTATCTTAGCCTAACGGAAGTTGTTTTGTCAGCGCGATTTAAGGCGAAAACGCGTGCTACTCCAGGTTTCCTAGGTAAATTTTAAGTTCCGGGCAGTTTATTCCTGGTCGAACACTTTATCCGCTGTAGCCATATGGCCCCCACAGGGTTCCGACATTCCCTGAAAGTTTAACGTCGGACTATCTACTCGGTATCCTGAAAACATATTCATCCTCATTTGGTACTATTGTTTTCCTAGTAAATTTATCTATATTCGCGTGTACTAATTTCACGAGCGAGTTTGATTGGCAAATAGAGTGGACCACTCTCGCTACAATTCCACAATTTTCATGTACAACTACTGGTGGCGAACTGCACGTGTCAGGGCTTGGAATGTTTCCCTCGTCAAGCCGTGACACGCGGAGTTGGCCCTGTCCGTCGGACATCCTTATTACGCTAAGAATCCAATAACACGGGACACGTCACGTAGTTTTTTTCAAGAGTTTATTTGAAGTTATCTACAGTGGCAATTAACAACTGGCATACGGTACGGTACATGAACAGGTATCAGTTAAAACAGTAATAATGTGCACCAGTGGAAACAGAAATAGTGTGCCAAACCGAGCATTCGTCCCTTTTGTCCGATTCAAAAAGAGACAAAGGGGGGGACGCGAGCGAAGACGTTCCCGGTAGGGCCGGTCCGAAATCTGTACCCGAGGCGTTCCGCTACGTCCGCACTAGCTCGGGGTATGCGTCCGGTGTGCTTCGAAGTTCGCTCTCGATAGCGCGCGCCATTACACGCGAAAGAGGGGACGGTTCGTTTCTTTCGTCAAAAGCGCGGGGCTCGGGGCACAAGAAAGTACAGAGTCTACGGTGCACGTGGAAACATAGTTATGATATTAAAATCAGCGATTAGACAAGTCGTTACACAGGCAAGAGCATGTGATCACTTATGGTACAAACGAGCAAAAGTTAATGTTAAGCAGGTTGCAATAAGCGAAGTGTCTACTCGGTCGTCGTATGGGAAACTCTGTGCGTCTGCATCCCTTGTCCTGTAGAACGCCAAACATCATTATCGAATGTCTAGCAGCATCCTGTCCTTACGACCGACCTTACACTAAATGATAACCGTTTCTCTCAGTGTCTTAAGCAAAACCCGATTGTCGCGAGTCCTAGGCATCTGCGTAAGGTTACTTCCTGACGGTGGGGGGGGGGAACGATTTTGAGGGGGTAGAATAAGTGTGAGAACATATACAACTGGTCCGGGGCGTTGTTTGGTTTACCTGGCGGAGTTGTCTCCAGTGACTTTTCGACGAGCTGAGTAGGTGCATACCGGCACTGGCCGTTCTTACAGTTTTATCGGTGACCAGTGTCGCCGTCCTGACAATTGGAGAGCAGGTCATCATGCCTACCCTATAGTTTGAGCTAAGTTGGCACTCTAGGGCTGTGTTTTAACGTCGGGGCATGGGGGAGACGCGTCTGCGTCCCTTTTGGTTGGCGTTTCTCGGGTTTGTTTCTCTTTTTTTTCTTTCCTTGCTTTTTTTTTGTTTCTTTCGTTTCCTTTGTCTCCTCTGCTGTTGTTTTCGTCTTTTGTGTTCACTCTCCCTAACCTATTGCCTTAAAATACTGTACACGCTGTCGTTGTACAGTGACTCGACTGCACTGTCGAAATTGTGCAGTCGAGTTATCACCAAAATTTTACTAAATTCACTCAGACCTCGATGGTCGAGTGGTTAAAACTGAAATTTCTGCAGCGGGCTTAAATTCCCCGTGCAGGATCGAAACTTAATCAAGGAAAAGGAAAAAAGGGAGAGAGAATACAGCAAAAATCAAAGCAAGGGCATACATAGTACGTAGCCTAACGGGCAACCAGGGATAAAATAGAAAAACACTTAAACTCAGCGATCGAGTCGCTCCGAAAAGAAAACGGGGTTTTGCACTCGCTCGGTTTGGGGTCAAAATGGTTCGCGAGAGGTCGCGATTTTATTCTTTATTTACAAGAGGATATTCTAGCCCATTTTTCTGTTTAAGGGCGGGGCATGGTGCCGAGCTTTAGAAAGCGGGCACGGTGGTGGATTGTGATCTCTAACAATGCGGTTGGTGTCATTTTAGTACGGTGAGTTTGCCTACTTACTATCGCCGAGCTTAACCACGTCCACGGACTATGGTGAGCGTAGGTAAACTTAATAGGTGCACGAAAACAATTTCGAAGCAAACACAGTGGAGTGATGTCTTTTACAAGCGGTTAGTAAGTTTAATCATGGGGGCTGTGGAGGACTCACGAAGTCGATGTTTGATCCCTACGTAGGACTATTGATGGCCGTCTTAGCTATGAATAAAACGGAGATCATGCTGGTCATGCAAAAACCGAGTCAAAGAAAAAAAATCGCTCCTCGCGGAGTGCAAATACCTTACGCTCAAACTGAAATTCCTAAAATTTGTTCAGTCTTTTGAATTCCCCAAATTTTCTTAACTCATCCTGATAAATGAAATTTTGGGGCTTCCTAAAGCCCGACGGAGGCTAATCCTCCGTCCCTAACTGCAACGTCAGTCCGACCTCAAGCAGCGGCATGAGCATCGAACGGTCTACTAAACTGTAATTTTATAAACCAGAAACGCAAACACGTAAGCCTGTTGTCCCTATAAATCATCGGGGAAGTTTTACCGTGGTCGGCTCAGGAAAAATTCTACTACCCTAACTCAAGAGAAATAAATCAAGTAAAAGCATGGACGAGAGGCGTCCATCATTGTTTGTCCTACCTATGACCACGGGGAATCAGAACTACTTCGACTTTTGTGTTCACAACCTAATACCCTCCGTGCAATCACTCAACAGGCCCAAAACGGGACTCGACTCGAGGAGGTTTTGTCAAAGAACATGTAAAAGT